>JAOSBK010023537.1:0-12222 GCA_027568895.1 Erythroxylum shatona | reverse complement strand
AAAGCTGTAGCAAAGGAGTCGGTAATACTCTTCATCTTGTTTATGTTTATTATTATCCTTATACCATATCATGTATGCATTGGCATGATGATTTGGAAATGTTGCTTTCGCTGCAAATATGATTTCTAAAAAGTTTTGAAATCTATCGGTTCTCTAAATATAACATGCTTTCATTTTCTGATCCTACAATATCATGTTTAATGCATGCTCAATTGACCATTTTAGATATGTATTCTTAATCACAAATCTTGACTGTTCAATTATTATAGCCTATATATTGCCATTTCGTATTTAGGTTTATACCTTGAGTAAGTTTGATCACTCTAAATTCATCAACCTTTTCTAGTAATATACATTCACACAATTCCCCAATTCTCATTCGCTCATACCTAATACACCTTACTCATATCCTTTGCATCATATTTGCATTCATAATAATACCTTTATTCCTTTAACAACTCAAAATTTCCAGATTTAAACACATTGATATCAAGACAATCCATTCATTAAGTAATGACATCAATTAATAACCTAAACTTATCAAACCCTTAACCAATTAATTAAGGAAAAATCTAGGTTCATTTCAAGCTCGAATCAAGTCCAAATACACCATTATAGAGTGACTTATCCTTATTTGGTTCAACAAATTCACAAAACTGAAATTATCATTTCAAAGCTTTGTCCACGATCCTGGGGAACCTTCCCATGATTGTGGGATGAGTCCCCCGATGTTCACTATCTAATTTCCCTTAATTCTCCATGAATTTCATCTACTTAGGATCATCATTAATACTTCAAATTTTCCTAAATTTATATGCTCAAAAGCTACTTCAATTCGTGTTAGTATAACTTCCATCTTGGTTACATAAATCTCACAAAACTTTTCTCAATTGATTCATTACCATTCACTTAATCCCATTATACATGTAATCCTAACTTTTCCAAATTCAAGAACACTTCAATAGCACCTATCTTTAGCATAAATTCACCTTCATTTATACTTCAAACCTTAAGCTAGTTCATCCACATAACAACCTATAACCTATTATTTTCATGCATAAAAAACAAAATAGAAAAGTAACCAATTCATCCATCATCTTCCCGTGTAACTTCATTATCAATCCTACATGCAGTTCATCCCAATTCAATCATCATAAAATTTCTATTACAACATGCCACAAAGATCAAATTTTCACTTACTTTTTAAGATAAAATTCCACCTTAATTGTAAAGCTATCCTAGCCCTCAAAGCTTGCAAGCACAATTCCAAAAACAAAGTTGGAGTTGAATGATTTCAGTAACAAAAAGACAACAAAATATTAGAGCCGCAAAGCATAGAATTTAGGAAAAAATTAAGGTTGTAAAGTTATGTATGTATGTAGGTAATGAGAGAGGGAATAAGAAAATAACATGTAGTAAAAACAAGAGAGAAGATAGCCATCCATTTTTGTGGGTCATATGGTGAGGGTTAAGACACTTGTCAAATAAATGACTATGCTATGTGTCCTCTTCTGAAATTACCAAATGTCACTTAAATACCTAGTCTACTTATCACTTAGTTTCTTAAGCCATTTGTCACTCAATTCCACTGCCATGTGTCCCTATTTCATAGGTCTAGTCAACCTAATTTCTCACATGTTAACTTGTCTTGCTATTTAACATTTTTTTTAGACTCAATGTACATTTTAATTCATCACTCTTCCAATTGTAACAATTAATTCCAAATTACTGATTGTAATCCATCAAACCAAAATTCAAGACATAAACAATACACAATTATATCATAACCATTTTAAACCTTTCATACCTTTAGAATATGTCAATTAAGTGCACATACAATCTTTGCAATGTTTCCCAAATCAACATTCATGTGTGTATATATGCTCATATTATGCATGTGAATGAAATGCACCTCATTAATTCTAAAATGATATGAATGAAGAGTCTAACATTCTAAGCCTTAGTAAGTTTTGGAAACCGGCTATTACAATTCTCCTCTTTTGGAATTTTCGTCCTCAAAATTCTTACCTGATTGACCAAATAGATGGGGGTACTCTTTCCTCATGTATTCCTCAGTCTCCCGTCTAGCTTCTCTTGAATGATTCCTATAAAGGACTTTAACCAAAGGAATTACACGATTTCTCAACTGTTTCATCTAGTATCTAACTATTTTGATTGGTTCCTCAACATAACTCAAATTCATTGCAATCTCAACCTCTTATGTCGGTAATACATGTGTTGGATCTGCTAGATATCTCCTAAGCATATAACATGACATACATTGTGAATATGAGATATCTCTTATGGTAATTCTAATTTATAAGCTGATGGTCCTACTCTCTCACTAATCTCATAAGGACCAATGTATCTAGGGCTCAACTATCCCTTTTTGCCAAACCTTAGATGTAAGGCCCCAAATTATACCCTAGTCAAAATATTATATGTTCATAAAGGCATATGTGATAGGTGTTAAATCATGATATCATTATAAGTTGTCTATGTTTTAAATTTTAGGTTGATTTTGAATTTTGTTTTAATATCATACTTAATGATTTATAATTAATTGATACCATTAGAAAATTGATGTATTAAAATGAACATTTGGACAAGGAAAATGTCAAGTGGCATGATAAGTTGGTACATGAATATTGGATGACTAAACCTATACATTTAAAGACATTTGACATGAGTAAATAAGGGACAAATTGTAGTATAATTGAATGAAATTTAGCTGTGATGATTAAGTGACAAATGGCCTAGTAGATGTGTGACATTTGGTAGATTAAAGGGTGGACAAATGTGATACATGCATTGGTGACATGTGCTCCTCTAATATTCGGACACCTGGCAACATAGGTGTTAAACTTGCAAGAAGTTTCTGTAGCATTCATTGAAGCATCTCCACCGAAACCTTCACCCTCTTTTAGTTTTGAATTGTACTTCAATTTCACTTAGAATTCTTTCAAGATATTGCATCAAGAAAGCTACCACAAGTTATCTTTTATGTTGCTATCTTTTAGGTGTTAAGATCATCCCACACCTACCTAGATTTCAGAAGTGTTTTTGTTGCTGGTTTGGTTAGTTCTTTGAAGAAGGAACTTGAAGGTAATTAGGCAAGGGAATTCTAAACTTGATAGCATGTTGTGTTATGAATTATGTGATGGTTGAAATGAATAGAATATGTACTGAATTGATGATGAATTAAGGTCTGGAATATGATAGTTGTTGTTAGCTTTTGCTTTGGATTTTTATACATGAAGGATCATGGATTATGACATGTTTAATGAATGATTTTTGAATTGGTTTGGATATGAATTTGATGTGGAATTGAGGCATAAATAAGGTGGAGTTGATGAATTATGGTGAAGGGATATTAAATGTGTATGAAGGAGTAAAGTTTTGGAAGCAGTTTGAAGGTTGTGCATGAGTGAACCTTCGGTTCACTCATCCCACGATTGTGGGAATTATAAAGCATATTTCTACAGTTGTGGAAAAGGGTTAGGAGGGTGAAAAACTTGGTTTTGTGCAATTGTTGACATATATAAGGTTAGGGCACTTGGTAATGGTTTAATTAAACTTAATTGAGGTTAAAAATGAACCTAAATGATGTTAGAATAATTGAGTAATAGTTCGTTTAGTTATGGAGTGTTAATTGAGGTAATTACTTAAAGTATGGGTGGTTAGTGAATAATGTGTTTAATGTTGGAATTTATGTTATGATCAAGGATGAATAAATCCTTATGAATATAAATGTGTTTCCAAGTATTTATATAATGTGATTTGATTATGATTGTTTGTGAATTTGGAATTTGTGCAATTATATGACAAGTGTAAATGCATAAGGTGTTTAATGGTACATTATTGCATACGTTTATGCTCGTAAGGTATGTTAAGTTTGTTTGGATGTGCATGTATTTGTTCAATTTGAGGAAAAAGGGAATAAAGACATATGTTGTACAACATCTTTTGCATAAGATTATGAAATCTGAAATGGATTGTTTTAAACCTTCCAAGTCCTAGTCATAGGTAAATAGGCATGCCTAGAAGTGTCTATAGCTTCTCCTGTAACCAGATAGTAAGGTGTCTCCTGTAACCAGACACTAAGGTGTCTTCTGTAACTAGACATTAAGGTGTCTTTTGTGCCAGACACTCTAGTGTCTCCTAATTTTAGACACATACGTGTCTTCTGTTTTAGAGACTTAAGTCTCTTCTGTTTCAGATACCAATTATAGTATCTTCTATTCTTGTCCTGTTACCCACTTCTATAAAAAATATTGGCAAGCTAACATGTTTTATATTCTAATACATATTTAGTTTTGATATAAATAAGTTCTGTTCTGATACAAAACAAGTCCTGTTTTGATAAAAGATAAGTTTTAATTTGATACAAAACAAGTTTTGTTCTGATATAAGTCATAACTTGATATGAAATGATTATATCCTATTCTGATATTCAATTATGATACTTGTACATTTTGTTTTGATATTTATGAGTTTTGTTATGATGCAAGAATGCTCTATATCTACATTCATCAAATTATGTTTTGAGGCATAATGTTTGGATTACTCTGTACTTTGAACAATTAAAGGTTGTATGTAAATTGACATGATATAGTGCATGTAAATGCTTGACGACTGTTGGAAATAGTCACCCGATAATAATTTGTTTAGTTATTCCCACTAAGCTATATGCTTAGTACGGTGGCCAATGAAGGTTTAAAAACTATTTCAAAGACAATCGTAGTGGCCAATGAAGGATGAGTTTTGTTTTGAAAGATGTATTTTAGAGTGTTTGAGTTATATATGACAATATGAGACAATTTATATCATGTTTAATAGTTTGTAATAACCTTATTATAGGATGGATTATATATAAGGCATGTATTTTGATAAGTTCATTATATATGATGTATATTATGTTTTGTTTACAAAAACATCTTATGATATGTAATGTATGTTTCCTTAAGTTTCTAGAAATGCAAGTGAGAAATGTTTAATATGTTTTGGATTGTTTCAATACTATTTTGTGTGACACTTGCATATCCTCCCGGGGGTATGTGGGTATTACATCGTTTGGTATCAGAGCATGGTTTAGGCAATTCTGGTTTAACAAACTCTTAAATATTGCTTGTACTTAGATATAAGAGCTGTGTTTGGCCTAATGTGGTTTGTCCCATGTTTCAGTTTTAGATTTAAGTATGGAAAGATCTCATGAGGCTGTTGATAAGGTTACTAAGAGTAATACTCTTACGCAATCTTGTCCGTCTATATCTGGACCCTCTAGGGTGAATCGAGATAAATTATGATCTATCAAAGTGTGAGAAAATGAAAGTTTGTTGAAATCATGATACAGGAGATCCTACATGGTTCGATATGTTGGACATAGATCCATTGTATTTGTATTTGTGTTTATATTAAAGAATATGATATTTGTATTATGCTGTGGTTGTATACCATTAAATTGATGTGGAAGTAAATGTATTTTCACAGATTTGACGAAGAAAATAATAGATATGTAAGTAAAAGTGATGGGATTTAAAGTGTGCAAGCAAAGTTAAAAGAAAACCAAAATTTTTATTACCTTGGGAGGTTGAACTTAGAACCAGAATGGTTGTTTAGGTACTATGTTGAAAGTTTGTGATTGAGTATAAGGTTATAACATTTGTTTTGATATTAGAATTTCATGATGCTTATGTATTTTATATTTTTGAATTGATTGAGAAAATACTTAAGTAAGATGAAATAAATGATAGAATATATGTGGAAGTCCTCAAGATTAAGTTGATCAGTTATTGTGAGTGTACATCTGATAATGTGATTGCTTTTGTGAATGATATTATAGTGTACATACGAATTATATGCTTGGATATGATAGTAAATGAGGTCAAGGTATCATCAACTTAAGATATTAATTGGTGACCTTTTGAAAATATATCTTTAGAAAATATGCAATGATCGTAATGGTATATACCAAGGAATAAGAGTAAAAGAACGTTTATCGCTTCACCAAGATTTAGTATATAGAACATTTTAATTATGTGAGATATGATAGTAAATGATCTTATTGGAATATTATGAATAGTTGAAGAGCAATGATGAACATAGTTAACTGATAAGGATTTCATGAACAGTGCAGATAATTGAGAAAAGAAATCTCTTATATGACAACTTTCACTGAATTGTATCATATAGATCAAAAATTCCATTTCTAGGAATGAATGAGTATTGAATGAATTAGATATGAATATTGGAGTCAGATAAGTATGAGGCTTAGGCACGAGAAGCTGAATTTACTATACAGAGTGCATGTACTTTGTTTGTTATAAAGTATCCAGACTATGTTATTGGGTTATTGACTATAAGATGACACTATTGTTATTATTAGAAGGACTTAGATCCATAAGGTATTCTATGCCAGAGTGTTCACGAGGTAGAAGTCAAATTCGATGTATGTGTAAAGCAGTTTTCAGACTAGTATGATAACTTATCAGCTAGATCTTCCTAAAGAATTGGTTGAGTTACATGATGTGTTTCATGATTGTATGTTGAGAAGATATTAGTCTGATGATATTCATAAGATTCGTGTGTAAGAAATTCAAGTACAACTGGAATCAACTATGAGGGCTCTGTATCCTCAGATATTTTTATTAGGTATGAATTTTGAGGACAAAATTCTTTTAAGGGTGAGAGAATTGTAAGGCCCCAAATTACCCTAGTTGAAATGTTATGTGTTCATAAAGGCATATGTGATAGGTGTTAAATTGTGACATGATTATAAGTTGTATACGTTTTGAATTTTGGGTTGATCTTGAATTTTGGTTTAATGGATCATAATTAATGAATTGGAATTAATTGATTCCATTAGAAAATTGATCTATTAAAATATACATTTAGACAAGGAAAATGTCAAGTGGCAAGACAAGTTCGTATATAAAAATTGGATGACTAAGCCTATATATTTAGTGACATTTGGCATGAGTAAATAAAGGACAAATGGCAATATAATTGAATGAACATTTTCAGCATTGGTTAATTGACAAATGACCTAATAGGTGTGTGAAAATTGGTAGCTTAAAGGGAGGACAAATGTGATACATGCATTGGTGACATGTGCTCCTCCAAGATTAGGATACCTAGAAACTTAGGTGTTAAACTTGCAAGAAGTTTCTGAAGCCTTTATTAAAGCATTTCCACTAAAACCATTCACCCTTTCTTAGCTCTAAATTTTGGTTCAATTTCACTTAGAATTCTTGCAAGATATTGCATTAAGAAAGCTACCATAAGTTATCTTTTAAGTTGTTGTCTTTTGGGTTTTAAGATCATCCTACATCTACCTAGCTTTTGAAAGTGTTTTAGTTGCATGAAGGGCTAGTTTGGTTAGTTCTTTGAAGAAGAAACTTGAAGGTAATTAGGTAAGGTAACTCTAAACTTGATAGCATATTGTGTTATGAATTATATGATGTTTGAAATGAATAGCCTATGTACTGAATTGATGATGACTAGGATAAAGACAACTGCACTGGAAAATGAAGGATGAGTTTTGTTTTAGAAGATTTTTTTTGAGTTGTTTTAAGTTGTATCTGACAATATGGGACAAATTGTACTTTGTTTAATGTCTGTAACAACTTGATTATATGATGGATTATGTTTAAGGTATGTATTTTGATAAGTTCATTATATATGATGTATATTATGTTTTGTTTACAATAACATCTTATGATATGTAATGTATATTTACTTGAGTTTCTGGAAATGCATGTAAGGAATGTTAAGTATATTTTGGATTGTTTCAGTATTATTTTGTGTGACACTTACATATCCTCCCGGGGGTATGTGGGTGCTACATTAGCACTACTCGCCAAGGAGACACTCTCAAAAATACTTTACCTCCTACTTGATACTCCATATCCCTCCAGTACTGATCTACATAACTCTTTTATCTATCTTGAGCTGCCTTAATGCTACTGTAGATCAATTTTATTTTATCAATGGTATCTTAAATCAAATTTGGGCCTTTAACAATCCTTAGGGCCTCTTCATCCCAATACAAAGGCAATCGACACTGTCTGTCATATAACACCTCATATGGAGCCATACCAATACTAAAATGATAATGATTGTTGTATGCAAATTCAATGTGAGCTACATATTCATCCCATGCTCATTGAAACTCCAAAACACAAGCTCTAAGAATACCCCCAACAGTCTGAATAACCCTTTCACTTTATCTATCCATCTGAGGATGAAATGTTGTACTAAAGTTAAACTTTGTACCCATTGCTGACTGTAAACTGGCCCAAAATCTAGAAATAAATCTGAGACCCCGTTCTGATATAATAGATAATATAAGTCATGTAGCCTCACTATCTCATTAACATATCTCCGAGCTAACTAATCCCGTTTTCTATTTTCTCTAATAGGTAAAAAATGAGTTGATTTACTTTATCTTTCATCAATGAGCCATATGGTATCATATTATCTCAAAGTCCTTGACAAATCCATAATAAAATCCATTATAATCCTTTCCCATTTCCACTCTAGAATAGGTAATGACTGTAACTTCCCAATTGGAGCTTAATGCTCTTCCTTAGTTTGTTGGCATGTCAAACACCTTGCAACATAGTCAGCCACCATCTCTTCATCCCTGGCCACTAGAAATGATGTTTCAAAGTATTGTACATCTTGGTAGTACTAGGATGTATAGCATAGGCTGTTATGTGTGCTTCCTTCAGAATTTCTTCTCTTAGTACCATTAACATATGGTACACATAATCTTTATTTTACCCACAATGTATCATCTCTCAACTCAAACCCAGAACTCAAATTATGTTTTAACTTCTCTATAATCTTCATCAATTCTGGGTCTTTGTTTTGAGCTTTCTTGGTCCTTTCATGCAATACTAGTCTAAGCTTAAACATAACTAGCAATACTTCATTCTGCCATAAACTTAGCTCAACATTCAGGGCTCTCAGTTAAACTAGGTTTGGTGATCTCGATGTTTAAATTTGTGCCTCACTATTATTAGTTTTCTTGCTCAATGCATCATCCACGACATTAACTTTACTTAGATGGTATCCAATCGTGCAATCATAATCTTTAAGCAACTCAATCCACCTCCTTTATCTCATATTTAGTTCTTTTTGACTTAACAAATATCTCAAACTTCTATGGTCTGTAAATATTTGAAACGTCTCACTATATAAATAATATATCTAAGCTCTAAATCATAAATTAGATAGTTAAATTCATGAGACCTTAGTTGTATCAAAGCATAAGCAATCACTTGACTATACTATATCAAAACACATCCTAATCCCTGATGTGAAGCATCATTATAGATAACATATCCTTCATATCTATATGGTATAGCTAACATCGGTACGTATTTAATTGATGTTTTAATTCCTTAAAGCTCCTTTGACACTCATTAGACCATCAAAAAGGTAGATTCTTTCTTAGAAGCTTTCTCAAAGGGGATAAGATCAATAAAAACCCCTCAACAAACCTCCTGTAATAACCCACTAATCTAAGAAAACTCTGAATCTTAGCAACATTTCTAGGTGCATCCCACTTCATCACTACCTCAACTTTCTTTGAGTCTACCTATATGCCCTCTCTAGATACTATATGACCTAAGAACACCACTTGATTAAGCCAAAATTCACACCTACTGAACTTGACGTACAATTGCTTCTCTCTCATTATCTGTAAGATGAAACTCAAAAGCTTAGAATGTTCCTCCCTACTCCTTGAGTACACTAAAATATCATCTAGAAATACAATCACAAAATGTTCTATGTAAAGTTGGAATACTTTATTCATTAATGCCATAAAGGCCACTGGAGCACTCATCAATCCAAAAGGTATCACCAAAAACTCAAAGTGTCTATATCTGGCTTTGAATACACTTTTTGGTACATCAACTTCTACTATTTTCAATTGATAATACTTTGACCTCAGATCTAGTTTAGTAAACACCTGAGCTCTCTATAACTAATCGAATAAATCATCTATTCTTAGCAAAGGATATTTATTCTTCACTGTCACTCGATTCAATTGCCTATAATCAATGCATAATCTCAAGGTTCCATCCTTTTTCTTTACCAACAAAACTATAGCTCCCTAAGGTGATACACTAGGTTTGATAAAACACTTATCCAGCAACTCTTGTAATTGGGTCTTAAGTTCCTTAAGTTTCACAGGTGCCATCCTATATGGAGGAATATATATAGGAGCAGTACTTAGAACTAAGTCAATAGTGAACTCTGTGTTCCTATCTAAGGGTAATCCTGGTAATTCTGTTGGAAATACATCTAGGAAATTCCTAACAATAGAAATATCCTGAATTGTCTGCTCAGTTTGGGTATCGTTCACATAGATTAAATAAGCCTCACATCCACTTTGAATCAGTCTTAAAGCACTTGTTGAGGAAATCAATCTAGCTGGCAATACTTGACTAACACCTTAAAAAATTACTCTTGGTTAAGTAGGAGATTTAAGAATAACTTCTTTAATATAACAATTCATTATAGTCTTATGTGTAGTAAGCCAGTCTATATCGAAAATGAGGTATATCTATTTCAACTATAATACTATGAAATCGTCTTTCAACTTAACTGGTCAACCCAAATAATACACCCTCTGTGTACTTCCCCAATCACTGTAGTACTTCCTACTGGAGTACTCACCTCTAGGCCAAAATTTAACATCTCTCTCACACAATGCAATTTAGATGCCAGATGTAGAATAATGAATGAATGTGTAGATCCTAGATCTAACAATGCAAATGTCTCAAATTGAAAGACATATAACACACCTGTAACAACATCTGGGGAGTTCTCTGCCTCCTGTGTCGTAATAGAAAAGATTCTAGCCTAGGACTGTGGTTGGTTACTTCGCACCTCATTCCTAACACTAAGACTTGTTGAACTAGTTTCACCCCTACCTCTTCCTTTTTGTCCTACTCCACTAGCTCTGCTATGCTAGACAGTCATTTCAATCACTAATCCTCCTTTCACTCCAGACTATGTTCCTAATATTATAGGACAGTCTCTAATCTGATGCTTAAAAAAGCCATAATATAAGTAAGCTCCCGATATCTTCCAACATTCTCTACTATGTTTCTTTCTATAATGCTCACAACTAGGCATTTATTTTTTTGTCCTGTATATGCCCATCCTCTAGATGCTTGACCTCTACCACTACCAGAATGATCAAAACCGTCTCTCCATCTAAACCCTGACTGCCTTAATCTAGTTTGTGACCGTGATGATCTATTCTGACATTTACTAAATCTTCTACTAGAGTTAACTTGAAACTCTCCATGCCTTTTAATTCTAAACTCCTACCTATACTCTCCTTATTCATCCTTCAATAACTGCTCAATCTGAATCGATGCAGCCCTCAACTTAACGAAACTATTCAAATTAGTAATAACCAATGTCCTGATTTCTATATTTTTTCCATCCTCAAACCACCTACACTTATCTTCCTTAGTCAGAATTAGAGCAGTAGCATAGCCCATTAATTCATTAAATCACACCTTAAACTTGGTATAGTGAGATTTAACTATTTCTGGTCTAGAAACTCTTTCATCTTCCTATATAAATAGATCTTTGGAAAATAATTTTCCTTAAAGACATTCAGGAAGTATTTCCACATCATTCTATAGGTTCAAATGGAACTACCTGGGATAGTCTTCCACCATTGATAAGCCAAACCTTGAAGTAATGAGACTGCAGAGTCAAAAATTTCATCGAACTAATAGTCCCTCTAATCAAACACATTTTTCGTTCTTTCCAACCAACCTTCTACCTCAGTAGGGTCTGTACTTCTATATAAGTCTACAGCCCCTTGCTTCCTAAGTTTATCATACCTCCTTTCTCTCCTCTTAGGAATTATCTTAGGCATTTGGTTAGACTGGGGTATTGGGGACTCCCTATTGGCTCCCATAAACTCAAGATCAACTGATTCTATGAATCGATCTCCTATAGTAGATGACTTATAACCAATGTTTTTAAAACCGGACCAGACATCAAACCGGTCCAAGGAAAGGTTTAAGGTTTAGAGGTTTAACCGGTAGTGAACCGCTATCAAACCGGAATATAATAAATAAGATGAAATTTTTATAAGAATAAATAAAAATAAATATTTTATTGAAATGAAAAATACACCAATGTTTATTATTATCTAATGAACTAAAAATAAATAAATATGAGTCC
>JAOSBK010023502.1:0-12223 GCA_027568895.1 Erythroxylum shatona | reverse complement strand
AATTATTAAATCAAATCTTAATTAAAATTTATGTACTTTGAAGATATCTTAAATATATATTATATTTGTTAATAAATTTAAATTTAGACTAATTATAAAAATAAAAAATTAAATTGTTTATAATTATTTATAAATTAAATTATTCATAATTCTCACCATATAATTAATATTAAATAATTAAATAATATATTTAGTTCATGTTAAATTAAAAAGAAATAAAAAATCACTTTTATAGTTTTTTTAAGTTGCGAAAGAAATTGAAATAAAAAAAATATATTTTTTTTGACTTTAAAAATAAAAATGTGAAGAAAACAACTCTTTTGTTTTTAATTTTCTTTAAGTTCAGAAAAAGGCATAATGAAAAATGTGAGATAATTCCTGTAGACCACTTTAAGAGAACTGGCTAATACCTGCTGTAGTTAAGAGCAGCATTCTTTGGACTCAGGTTTGAGTTTATTACCGACCTATGACTATCATTCAGAGGGGAAAAAAAGTATTGTGATTTCTGAACTTTTCCAAGTAATTGTTAAAAAAACGACAATAATTTTATTAATAAAATGACACAAATACAAGACTCAAAATACCAAAGGATTTGTTCAAAACAAGAGGAAAAGAAGGACTTTGGAGACACACTACACACACTCAACACTTTTCTCTCCTTTATTTCTATACACTACACACTTTTCTCTCCACTTTTTCTATACACTACACACTTGTCTCACCTCTTTTTCTATATCACAAAAATAAATAGGCAATCCATCACCGACCTTGCAACTCGAACAAGTTGCAAGGAAAACTCTAGATTGCCCAAGTTGCCAACTTGGGCGATTTTTCCACAATTTTCATTTTTTTTTACAATTCTAGAGTTTTCTTCTTAGATTTGGAATTCTTCTACAAGTTTCTAAGAAATTTGTTGGTGATTTCTAACAGTAACGAGCATGAATAAGAACTGTTACGAGATCTATTTCCTTGCAGCTGTTGTTGACGACGAGTTTTTGGCCAGAGATATAACATTCCAGAATATCGTCGGGCCATCCAACCACCAAGCCGTAGCAATTGCGGGTAGGATCAGACCAATCGGCATTTTACAGATGTATGATAGCGTTCCAAGACACTCTTTACGTGCACAGACTATGCCAATTCTATGTCAATTACGTTGTGATCGAGACGGTTGATTTCATATTTAGAAATGCGGCAGCTGTGTTCCAAGATTGTAACCTTCATGCCCGTAAACCAAATCCAAGACAAAAGAACATGGTCACTACACAAGGCCGCGACGACCCCAATCAGAACACAGGAATTGTGGTCCATAAATGCAGGATTGGCGCAACTCAAGATTTACTTCCAGTCATTAGTAGTTTCCCTACATATTTAGGTAGACCCTGGAAGCTTTACTCCAGGACAGTCGTGATGCAGACTGAAATCAGTAGCATAATTCACCCTGCAGGGTGGTTCGAGTGGGATGGTGATTTTGCACTTGACACACTCGACTATGGAGAGTATCAAAACATTGGAACTGGTGCTGACACCGCGAACAGAGTCAGTTGGAAGGGCTTTAGGGTCATTACTAGTACTACTGAGGCACAAATGTTTACTGCTGAAAATTTCATTTTAGGAGCTAATTGGTTACCTTCCACTGATTTCCCTTATTCCCTTGGACTTTAGGTTCATCCAGTGTAGAGAGAATTTAGTTGTATCAACTAGTCGATGTAATCGAGTTGCTCTTAATCTCTATATGTCACACTACTGCAGTGGGCTTGGTATTCTAAGTCTGGTCTAAAATTCAATAAGGCTTATGTCTTGCAGCAAAAGTCTAATGTCGATTAAGCCCTAGATTAAAATTAATTTTAAAAATTTAATTTTAAAAATGATTTCGTTCTATTCAAAATTTTAGAAAAATTTTCAATTATGATCCTAAATTCCAACAATTTGAGTAAATAAATAAATAAATAATGAAAGAAATAAAAATAAAGAATACGATAAAGATAATAATAAATATTATAATTATTATTAAAAATGCAACGTTAATATATTTTTGACGAGATATAGTAACTTAATATTAAAATATAAATAGTTATATAAAAATTTTCAAATAGTTGATGCAATCGAGTTGCAATGAAGCTCTAGATGTCACACTACTCCTTTCTAATTTTATTAATTTCCAATATCTCTCGTAAATGAAAGTATGCACGATTGGTTCAACTTTCTTTTAATCCATATTTAATGGTCACCTGGGAAAAAATAGATTAAATTCAATTAAACTCAGGTACAATTAAATATATTATATCTTAATTACAATATTTAAAACAACAAGTAATAATTTAATTGATTACCAAGTACTTTTTTTAATGTATGACAGTTTTATTTTTTGAAATCCAACAAAATATTTACTAAAAATATAACATTATATAATAATATTTTGTAATAGGCTTAATACATGAGTAAAATTAGTTGTCGTATTCTTTTATAATATCATGATGGGTTTAATTTGAGATTGAAGACAAAGTTTAGGGGAAAAAAACATAAAAATAGAGAGATTAAAGAAAGAATTCAGAGAGATATATTTTCTAATAATGTTTTATAATCCCCTTTATTAACAATACAGTTATCAACATATAGCCTTTTAGTTACAAATGAATTATGAAACTAACTAACTTGGAAATAAAGAAATCTAAACTAATTGAACTACTTTGATCGAGTCTCGACCTAATACTACGGAAACAGTAAATTACTTCCCAAACTACTTTCATGACAAGTGGGATTATTGAATGGATCTATTCTAATGTTACCCAATTGATACCGCTTCCACGTCTGCATACCTTCTGGCCACTTGTGTGTGCATGGGACTTATCAACTCCTCTCCCCTTCGCTTGGTCCTTGTCCTCAAGGACAAAATCAGGATACACTCTCAACAACCGTCGTGCATCTTTCCACATTGCGTCCTCCGGTGGTGCTCCCCTCCATTTAACGAGTATTTCTTCTTGGGGTTTGTAGTGGCCTTTCTGCTTCACTCATCAACTCAAGACCTCTTCAGCTTGTGGCAATACAGGATGCTCCTCACCAAAAGAAGGCGAGCAAGGGAAAGTAACTGGAATATCACCAATACAAGGTTTCAACTGACTTACATGGAAGACATTGTAGATTCTAGACCCTTCTGGTAACTCCAATCGATAAGAAACGACTCCAACCCGTCCAATACTTTTGAAAGGACCAAAGAAATGTGGAGACAACTTGAGTGAAGCCTGAAAAGCCACCAAAGTCTGGCAGTAAGGTTGAAGCTTAAGAAAGACATAGTCCCTTACTGCAAATTCTATATCTCGGTAATGACGATTACCCATGTTTTTCATTTTGTCTCGAGCTTGAAGGAGGTGAAGTCTGAGCTCTTTCAAGATGGAATCTTGTTACCTTAGTTGTGCATCCACATCGGCTACTTTTGAAGTACCAGGGACATACCTTAAAAGAGATGGTGGTGGGGTTCCATAAACTGCTTCAAATGGAGTAATTTGGGTGGAAGAATGACGAGCAGTGTTATAGCTATATTCTGCCCAAGTCAACTAATCTTTCCATTGTTTGGGTCGATCACTAGTGAAGCACCTCAAATATTGATCCAAGGTCCGGTTAACAACTTTCGTCTATCCGTTTGTCTGTGGATGATAGCCAGTGCTCATATTCAACCGTATTCCCTGCAATTCAAATAAAGTTGTCCAGAAATTACCAATGAATACCTTATCACGATCGCTTACAATACTTGCAGGCATTCCATGCAAACGTACAATATTCTCCATAAAAGCTTTAGCAACCTATAAGGCATTGATGGGTGGTGAAAAGACTACAAAATGGGCATACTTTAACAAAAAATCTTCTATGACCATTATTGTCTGACAACCTCCAAAAAAAGGTAGTCCTTCAACGAAGTCCATGGATAAGTCGGTCCAAATCCTAGTTGATATTGGGAGAGGTTGTAAAAGTTTGGCCGACATCAACGTTTTTGTTTTGTTCCCTTGGCATATTTCGCATTACTGGATATAGTTCCTCACCATCCAACTCATTCCAACCTAATAGAAATCTAGTTTCACCCAATTAAAGGCTTTTTGTAAGCCAAAATGCCCCCCTCCCCCGAAGCAGTGTCATGCATCTCAGAATTAGTGGCAGGAATCAAAGCAGATTAAGGGCTAAAGGATTACCTTTTCTTCTAGGAACCACACCCCATCTCGTGATTCTGCCTGTGGATTTGTTTTAAATTGTTCATAGTAGTAATCTGTGGGACATTCATTTTGTAACTGCGTCCACCATTCCGATTTTGGTTGAGAGACCACAATGAAATGTATCTCAACTTTATAGGATAGAGAATCAGCTGCCTTGTTGGTGGATCTTTACTTGTATGCCATTTGGTAATCACACCCTAGGAGTTTAAGCAACCAACGAACTTGGGTTAGAGTTGTGATCCTTAATTCCAACAAATATTTTAAACTCCTCTGATCGGTTCCCATAGTGAAAGTTCAACACAGGAGATATGGACGTCGTTTAGGAACCAATTTAACTATGGTCAGCATCTCTCCTTTTTGTAAGTTGAGTATTTGAGAGTCATACCTTTAAGCGCCTCACTAAAGAAGGCTATTCGTCTCCCTTCTTACATTAGGACCGCCCTAATCCCGATCCCGTTGGCATCACATTCCACCACAAAAATTTGATTGAAGTCAGGTAATCGTAGAGCAAGAGCTCGAGTGAAGGTCTCTTTGACATGTTTGAACGCGTTGGCGGTATCCATTGTCCATTTAAATCCCTCCTTGCCAAGCAGTCGGTTTAATGGCGCTGCAATTACTCCGTAGTGCTGGAAAAATTTTCTGTAATACCCTGCTAAGCCTAGAAATCCTCATACCTCTCTTACAGTTTTGGGCTTGGTCCATTCACAAACCTAAATAGGGAGGTTGCTACCTCCTTGTTTAAGCACCAATACAAAGTCAAAGATTTGTATGACAAATTTGACTCTAGTTAAATTCCTCTTTTGAGGTGAGAGTTTGAGAGTTTGTCTTGGGTATTTCTTTGTGAGTGTGTTGGTACATTAGGGGATTGAGTGAGAGGAAAAATTGTGTGATTGTAAAGATTTTTCACATAGTGAATGTTCTTCTCGGTGCCCGTGGTTTGTTTCTCGTGTTGTTATAATGCATTTCTTTTAAGTTCTCAAATGGAAACATCAATTTGTTTCGAATTGCAATTGCACAAATGACACTTCCGTAAATATGAAACGCTTGGAGGGAAAAAAATCAACATATTATAACGTGCTTTTTGAAAACCAAAATCAAAGGAATTAATACCTAAATCTGAGAGAAGTCCTCAAGAAACCTTAAATGAAATACAACATCTTATTTTTGGCATGTTATGATAACACAACGTTCTATAAAACTTTACAGTTTAGAACTGAATCGAAGGGTCTGAAACCAACAAGGACTTGATGTTGCATTTCCGTCAAGATCTCAAGAGGGACAATGATTTAGTTAAAGGGACGTTGTAAAGCATGCAACAACTAAAATGACACCTCCTCAAATATGATATGCGTTTTGGGACAAAATCAAGACATTTTAACAAGCTTATTGAAAACCAACATGCCAATTCAAGAGAACTGCCTTTTGAGGCCTTAAATAAAATGCAATATCAAATTTCCAACAGCTTTCCGTAACTCAATGGTCCGAACATTGTTACAATTTACAATCGAGCTTTAGGGTCTCAAAGAAACGAGCCTTTGATAATGCATTTCATTTAAGTTCTCAAATGGGACATCGATTTGCTTCAAAATGCAATTACAAAAACGACACTTCCATAAATATAAAATACTTGGAGGGAAAAAATCAGCATATTATAGCATGCTTTTCGGAAACCAAAATCAAAGGAATCAATATGTGAATCTAAAAGTAGTCCTCGAGAAACCTTAAACGAAATACAACATCATATTTCCAACATGTTATGATAACACAATATTCTAAACAACATTGTTGTTTAGAACTGAACCGAAGGGTCTCAAACCAACAAGGCCTTGGTGTTGCATTTCCTTCAAGATCTCAAGAGGGATAATGATTTAATTAAAGGGACATTGTAAAGCATGCAATAACTAAAATGACACCTCAAATATGATATGCGTTTTGGGACAAAATCAAGACGTTTTAAAAAGCTTATTCAAAATTAGCATGCGAATCTGAGAGAAGTACCTTTTGAGACCGTAAATAAAATGCAATATCAAATTTCCAACATTTTTTTGTAACTCAATGGTCCGAACATTTTTACAATTTGCAATTGACCTTTAGGGTCTCAAAAAACAAGCCGTTGATAATGCATTTCATTTAAGTTCTCAAATGGGACATCAATTTGCTTCAAAGTGCAATTACTAAAATGGCACTTCCATAAATATAAAATACTTGGAGGGAAAAAATCAGCATATTGTAGCATGCTTTTCGGAAACCAAAATCAAAGGAATAAATATGTTAATCTAAGAGTAGTCCTCTAGAAACCTTAAACGAAATACAACATCATATTTCCAACATGTTATGATAACTCAATATTCTAAACAACATCACTGTTTAGAACTGAACCGAAGGGTCTCAAACCAACAAGGCCTTGATGTTGCATTTCCGTCAAGATCTCAAGAGAGACAATTATTTAGTTAAAGGGACGTTGTAAAGCATGCAATAACTAAAATGACACCTCCTCAAATATGATATGCATTTTGGGACAAAATCAAGACATTTTAACAAGCTTATTGAAAACTAACATGCAAATCCGAGCAAAGTTCCTTTTGAGACCTTAAATAAAATACAATATTAAATTTCCAACATCTTTCCGTAACTCAATGGTCCAAACATCGTTACAATTTACAATTGAGCTGTAGGGTCTCAAAGAAACAAGCCTTTGATAATGCATTTCATTTAAGTTCTCAAATGGGACATCAATTTGCTTCAACATGCAATTACAAAAATGGCACTTCCATAAATATAAAATGCTTGGAGGGAAAAAATCAGCATATTGTAGCATGCTTTTAGGAAACCGAAATCAAAGGAATCAATATGTGAATCTAAGAGTAGTCCTCTAGAAATCTTAAACGAAATACAACATCATATTTCCAACATGTTATGATAACATAATGTTCTAAGCAACGTTACTGTTTAGAACTGAACCGAAGGGTCTCAAACCAACAAAGCCTTGATGTTGCATTTCCTTCAAGATCTCAAGAAGGACAATGATTTAGTTAAAGGGATGTTTATAAGCATGCAATAACTAAAATGACACATCCTCAAATATGATATTTGTTTTGGGACAAAATCAAGACATTTTAACAAGTTTTTTGGAAACCTAGACAAGATTTCATAATGAGTTTCGAGATAAAAACTAAGACAAACGCATAAAAGTTTAAACCCAAACCCAATAATCATCACAAAATATTAAGAACCTATTACCTGCTTCTGAAGTCTGGACTTCTTTTCCCCATCACACTTCGATGATTGCAAAACACTAGGAATGGGCTCACCTTCGACAAATAATTGATCTCTTCCTGTAACCTAGACAATCAGGGGAAATTATTTTTATTATCTCCAACCACAAAAAATATCAATTAGCCCTAGATTTATTCTATCCAGCCATGATCACTACGACATCAGGAATAGGAAGTGTAAAAGATGAACACATTAATCAAGTGAGACGAAGAAAACAGTTGCATGGAGAGCAATGCAGACACATCATGCAGATACAGTCGCTCTACCCTAGGCCTTGAGCCACAAAGATCTAAAACTTTAGGCCCTTGGGTTATGGCCTCCTGATCTCTTAGAGATATCATCTCTTTTACAGGGAAGAAAAAGAAAAGAACCCTAATTAAATTCCTATGGAGTCAACTAAGGACGATATTCTATTTACAGACAGTTTGATCCGCTTTGTACACACTGATTTATCGCGCATTTAGAAGGTGCGCCCCATCATTGTTTCAAAATATTTCTTATTCGAAAAAAAGAACAATTTTCATGATAAGCTAAAAGAAAATCCTACGAAACCAAAAAATCAATCGCCCAATCAAAAGATCAAACGTTTTTTAAGCGAAATTAAACAAATAACTGAAAATTAAACAACACAAATCCCATGGAATATTTTTAAAACGGAAAATGGATCCAGAAATGAAACCATTGATCAACTTCATTCAACCAGATAAAATACAACACAAACCCTATGTAACGACGCCCATCTCGATCCTAAATCAAAGGAAATACCAAGTCAAGATTCATAAATCCTAAAAGAAAAGTACGAAGCAGAACGCTCCCTCGTCTGCCAATCACGCAAATTAAACCTCTTCACAACAATTTTGCCAACCATTTGACTAAACAAAAAGGAGAAAAAGATCAAGAACTCAGATCTTGCAATTACATATCGCTAGTATCTAACACCAAGAGAAAAGAAGAAATACCATCACACCAGATGTCTCAGCCTGCTCTGCGTGTGTAGCCACGTTAAACCATTCGCTCTATCTCTCCATCTCCACCATCACCAGCCAGAGGATCAGCCATCGGTTCCGGCACCAGAGGGCCCGACTCCAACCATGAATCCGTGCCGCATCCCATGCAGTTGATATGGTTGAATGATGCACGTTCTTTGGCACAAGGATTGGGCTCGCCTGGTCGCCTGAGCTTCGGAGACAATTGTTGCAATGAGAACAGTGTGAAGGTTAGCGCGGGAAAGACAGAGTGTTTAGTGGGAGTAATAACCGTTGTAGTGGGAGGGAAAATAAATAAATAATACATGATTCGATGACCAATAAAAGGACATTATTACCCGTATAAACATTGCGTTGATATTAAGCTACTGATAATATCAACGAATTGTAATTACAGTATTACCCTTATAAGCTTCGCGTTGACATCAAGGATAGTGTCATCGGGGTAGTAATTTTCTGTCACACTTTCCTAAGAGTTTTGGTAACGGTAAAAGATTAAGGATCCTTTAAGATAAAAATCAAATAAATTATATTTAAAATTTTATAATATTAATTAAAATAAAAAAAATTAAAGTATCATTTGGTTCTATTTCTATTTTTCTGTTGTAATTTTTAATTTTCGTTTTCAATTTTTTATTTCTATTTTTCTTTCAAATAAAAACAAAAACTTATTTAGTTTTTAATATTAATGTAGTTGTATTTTTATGGTTCAATTTCATTACTCAAAAGAATGTGCCCCAAGTATTCCACAACCAGTGCCCTTCGTAGTGCCCTTTGTGTGTCCCAAATGCAATTTTTGAAATACTGGGTCCATATATGTGTATTTGATGGTAGCCGACTTTAAGATCGAATTTTGAGTAATATAGGGCTCTGAAAAACTCGTTCATGAATTCGTCAATCATCATAATGGGAAACTTATCATTGATAGTGATTGAATTCAAGGCTGTGTAATTGATATAGAATCTCCACTCCTCACTAACTTTTCGCACCAAAAGTACCGGTGAAGAGAATGGGCTGATACTAGGTCGTATAAGACCAGTAGAAAGTAGTTCCTGTACCTGTTTCTCAATCTCAGATTTTTGATAATACGGGTACCGGTATGGCCGCACATTGACTACTAAGGTGTTAGGAATTAATGGGATTCTGTGATCTTGAAATCATACTGGTAGTAGTTGTGTGGGAGTTTGAAAACGCCAAAATATTGTGATAGGATTTCATTGATCTCTTATGGACTCACTTCTGATTCAGTGAATGATTTTTCTATAGTAAACAACTGAATGAAGAATCCTTCTTCTAAGGAATTACTTGTGAGGATTTTATTTGTTTCCTTATCAGATAACACTTCTATCCTTTGTTGTTTAATTCCTTTAAAAGTGTAAGGGATCTCACGCTAGTTGAAAGCCATAGTTAGATTAGCATAATTGGTTTCAATAGGCCTTAAGGTTGATAACCATTGCACACCCAAAACCACGAGGTAGGCCAACTCGGGTAGCACAAAGAAATCAACGTGAATCACACAACCCTACACGATGAGCCTAATGTCGCGACAAATTTCCAAGCACTTAAACCTTATTGTTGGCGATTTTGATTTTGAAAATCTCTCTTGCTTTCATGGTAAGCCCGAATTTATTTGCTATTTTCTTATCAATAAAATTATGAGAACTATTTCCGTCTATGAGCACCATGACTTCAGTATCTCCTATTTTGCCGATCACACGCAGTGTTTGATGATGCTGTATTCCGGTGATTGCGTGGTAGGATATTTCTGGCATCTCCTTTCCTTCCTCAGTCTCTTCCAACTCCTCAAAGTCACCTACACTTTCTTCAATTCCTCCAATCATAAACAATTGTGGTCAGACACACTAGTGACTAAGACAAAATTTTTCGTTACAGTAAAAACAAAGCCCTTTCTCACGTCATTCCTGAGCCTTTTGAGCGGACAACCTCAGGAAATTTGATATTCCATTTTTTTGATTAGGTATTGGACCCAAAATCCTTAGGCCCTCTGAATTGGTGGGTTTAGAATTTGTATTCATCACATTTTTTGGAGGAAAATTTTGTCCACGTAATTGTTGGTTCCTCCCTTCTACTAGCCTTGCTAATCCGATTGCATCAGTGAGAGTTCATGGATTGTTCATTCTTACGTCAATTTGGAGTTTATCCTTTAACCCTCCAGTGAAGCTACTGACCAAAAAACTCTCAGGTAATCCATCCATTCTGTTGGATAATTTTTCAAATTCTTTTTGATATATTTCCACCAAACTTTGTTGTCTCAGCTGTTTTAATGCTTCTCCGGAGTCCTTATAATCTGTAAGACCAAATCTCCGCAAAAGTGCATAGTTGAACTCAGTCTAAGACAAATTTATTGTAAATTTACTGTACCATTCATACCACTATAACGCTAATCCATCCAAGTGGAATGAGGCGATTAGTAATTTCTCTTCCTCCAGAATGCCATGGTATCAAAATATTGTTCGAATTGAAATAGTCATCCTTAAGGATTCTCACCTTCAAATTTGGGAAACAATAGCTTGAGTCGGTGTCTTAGTGAGTTTGCTCCGCAGGTCTTAGAGTCATCTAAACTGGCTCGAGAGCTCCCTGCTCTAGATAACAGGTTTCCCCCAGTGTTAGGCCTTGTTGGAGTCACAGTAGCTCGGAATGCTTAAAACTCGCTGGTGAGGTTTTGAACTATCACACTCAATTGATCGTAGCTATTGTCTACTTGTGTTCTTAGTTGATCATAATTGCTACTAATTTGACTCAAGACAACTTCTTGTTTAGAAAGGAGATCAGCAACTTCGCTCCATATATCATTAGTTATCTTTTAGCGGGTCTCCATTTTTGTTGATGAAATCGGCTTTAATACCAATTGATGGGTTTAATTGGAGATTGAAGACAGAGTTTATGAAAGAAAAACATAAAGATAGAGAGACTAACAAAAGAATTCAGAGAGATATATATTCTCTAATAATGTTTTATGATCCCCTTTATTAACAATACAGCTGTCAATAAATAACCTTTTAGTTATAGAGGAATTACGAAACTAACTAACTTGGAAATAAAGAAATTTGAACCAACTGAACTACTTTGGTCGAATCCCAATCGGAAATAGCAAATTACTTCCTAAACTACTTCTACAACAAGTGGGATTATTGAATGGACCTATTCCAACGTTATCTAATTGATATCACTTTTACGTCTGCATACCTGCTAGCCACTTGTGTGTGCATGGGACGCATCATGTCAACAATATGCTTATTATATAAATCATTTAACACTTTTGATTAACCATTAATTAAACAAAGAGAGACTTACTTGGAGATGGCATAAAATATATATAATAACAATAAAATATATATTTTGAATTAACGTTTACAAAAGAAATGAACTTCATTTTTGGGGGCTCGACATTTAATTATGTGGTTGTCCTACCGATCAAGCTTCTGCTCCACTAGTTAAATGTCTGAAGACAACACCACTCTTATGACCTAAAATAGCACGCTCCATTCATTATGAATGGGAAGATAACGCATGAAGAGAAGACTCGTTAGGGACTATATTGTACAAATATGAAAACAATATCAATTTTATGACAATTACATGTTAATTAATTCATAAATATCAGTGAATCAGTGGCTTGATCAGCGATTAGAATACCGTACTGTGTTGGCCAATATCTAACGTACCAACTCTTTTAGTATTAACCAAAATATTAGTTAAACATGGTTAAAATTATAAAATATTAATAAATTATTT
>JAOSBK010023426.1:0-12229 GCA_027568895.1 Erythroxylum shatona | reverse complement strand
AATAATAATAATAATAATAATAATAATAATAATAATAATAATAATAATAATAATAATAATAATAATAATAAAATAAATAAATAAATAAATAAATAAATAAGAAAAAATAATACTAAAAATATAAGGGAATAAAATAATCAGAAAATTAATACATAATAAAATAACAATAAAATAAAACTACGATAAGAAATAATATAATTTGCCAGCTAAAACGATAAATAAAAAAGACTGAGGCGAGAAGTTCAATCCGTATTAAAACATGCAAGGGAAGGAGTGGACGGTGCAATGTTGATGGTATCCCTAAGCGTAAATTTAGTAAATTTCTAATGTCAGAAAAGCTTTTTTCTGCAGAGGGGTAATAAATGCCTTGCTTCCGAAAAATACAAAGCTCTCTCCCTCTTTCTCTCTCCCTCCATCTATAATGACAACGTACTATTGTCTACGGAAGGAGGGCAACTGCTACTAACACTTGCATATATGAAAACAATCCTCATTTTGCATATCCGAAGCCAAAGCAAGAACATGGATGTAAAAGGAGATTCACGTACAGAAATTGACGCTAAACTAATAGATACAAGCTCAGATCTCCAACAACAATTAATAGATCAAAGAACGAAACTCCCTATGATCAGCATAGACACTAAATATTGTTAACAACATAAATAAATGCATACATATCCAAAAAGTCTGGAAAACCAAAACCTAGATAAGGAAATCTCACGACTAAACCCAAAAGTACAAGATGGAGATACAGAGGAAAACACAGAAGTAATGGATAATTTGGAGATAGGAAGTAGAGAGAAAAAAAGAAAAATTACTTATTTCATGACAACAAGACAATGATTATTTGCTCACAATACCTTTGATTATTTTTCCGTATCCTTGTTGACTTCGTGCTCTGTAACAGCTCTGACGGCCACCGCCTTTCTCATCCAGATGATTCATTGACTAAAAAAAGAAAAAAAAGGCATACCTTTTGTGACGGTGACCCTGTTTCGGACCCCAACCCTCAAGCTTAGCAATAGGACACCTACACCTAGCTCTTTCCATGGCAACTTATCAATCTCTTTAGACCCATTTGATCTCACACACTCCTCACTTTGCAATTATAGTATAACATAAATACGATATATAGTAGTTATATTTAAAAAATATTAATTTGATGTGATTCTTTATGTTCAAAAACTTAATATTATTGTATTCTTAAATGTAAATTAATGTTATAAAATTAAATAAAAATTAAAAAGTTTAATTGACTCCTTTATTATATTCTTCCAAACTTTACGACATAATTATACGATAAAAAACTAACTTTGAAAACACACAGAGCAAAAGTAGAGAGTAAAGTGAAGGACAATATTGTCAAAATGCAAACAGCTAACTCCAAAAGTTTCTCTTATGGAGCTTTTAGAAATTAGTTTATTGGAATTAAATAAGCTTATTGGAGTTAAATAAGCTAGCTAATAAGTCATTCACTAAGCACATCAATAATTTTTAAGATAGTCAAAGAGTTAAATTTTAGTCAATAAGCCAAAAAAATAGCTAATAAGCTGTTTGCTAAACACGTCCATTAACTTCTTTTAGTTCGCAGTTCACTGATAAAGAGGTGATTGCAGGTTTTAGGGAAAGTTGGACTTTAATGTGTCTCAATATAAGGAAAAAAATCTATTTAAGTTTTGAATTTAAATTTGCTAATACTATTTTAAGGTTAAATGTTTAAACTTTAGTAAAGAAAATGCAAATCATCTTTAAAAAAATTCTATTTAGGTTTTGAAGTTAAATTTTCTAATACTATTTTAAGGTTAAATGTTTAACCTTTAGTAAAGAAAATGCAAATTCATCTTAATTTTAAAGATGCTAATAAGTTACCAATAAAAATACATTAAAATTTTAAAAATGGTTTAATTTATTTAAAATATATAATTTACAAATTAAAATCCTTTATAATAACGTTGCAATTTATTTCAATAAAAATTTATTTTAAAGACTATAAAATTCAACTGATAGCCAACGAATTTCAATAAAGGAATTAAGTGGTGTGAATCAATCTAAGAGACAATGAATTTACACAAAAGGTTCAATCAAATATAGAAAACAAAAATCCTTAAGTGAATAGAGTAATAGAATCATTTGCAAGCCCTGGCGGTAGCATTTGTCGAAGAAATGGAATTGGCTACATTGTCGTGCCAACCCTGGCCATTGCTTACTCTATAATTACCTTACTTTGATGGTAAAACGAAGTTTTACAAGTTGAATTTAGTGGGCAAACTGTTAGATAAAAAGTAATATGAAGAACATAATGTCAAAGACAATTAGAGTCTATTTCAAACTAAATAAACTTTTATAATAATTTTAGAATCTATTGAATGATAAAATTGTATTCTAAATCTTGATTAATTCATTAAGTTATTTTCTTTTATATGTAATATTATTTGAGAGTAAAACGCTTACAACAAATATTATACAAGTGAAAATAGAGGAAATGAAGTATGGGACAAGAAGAATTATGATAAGAGGAAAGTGGAGAAAGACGTAGGAAACGGCTGCGTTTATGAAGTAAAATAAGGGAACAGATGAAATGATACGACATCGTTAATTGATTATAGGGAAAGGTATAACATATGTATAATGGCAAATTGTAGTTACCAATGATTGAAATAATTATTGATAAAGCTGTTAGGATAGTTGGAGATTGGGAATAACAGTTTTCTTATTCTCTCTAACCTCTATTTTCTTTCTATAAGTGAAATAATTGTCATCCCTTCCATCTCTATTTCTTGTTAATCCAATTCATCTAACAAATTGAATCAGAGCATTGTCAACTGCTGGGAAGGATAGACATGGCAGAAGAAACGAGAGCTCAAGAATGACAAAGAATTGAGGAAGGGCTACACAACTAGATCCAAGAGCCAGAGATGTGGTAGGAAATGAATCTTCAAGAACTAAAGGACTAAATTCTACAATGATGTGGGAAAAAATAGAAATTAGGGTTTGAAGAATTGGGAATTTTGGATTTAGGGAGGAATTGAGAGAGAAGAAGAATTCGGTTTTGAGAGAGAGAGAAAAGAGAATAATTTTGCAGCTTAAGGTGCCTCAACAGAGAGCAACCCTTCTTATCTTTCATTTCCTCAATTCTGTTGTAACAAACTTACAGCAAAGCAAATCTATGAAAGATTCTTCTTACATAACGGATATAAGAAAAAGAAAATAAAAATGCAGAAATAACCAGAAATAAAAGGAAATAAAGTTTGGCCTCTATCAATACCCCCTTGATGCAGAGAATCCTTGTCCTCAAGGATTAAACTGAGGAAACTGTTGTTGGATCTTGTAGAGACGTTCCCAAGTGGCATCTTCAGGGAATGAATTCGACCACTGAACCAAAATTTCAGTCACAGCATGATTGCCTTGCCTCCCAATCCTCCTATCCAGCACTTTCACAGGTTCTTTTGCAATTAACCCCTCAGAAGAAAATACAGGTAACTGTGATTGAGATGGTGACTCACCAATGTGTTTCTTCAACTGAGAAACATGGAACGTAGGATGAACACGGGAGCCCTCTGGTAGCTTGAGAGTGTAAGCAACCAGACCAACCTTTGCAATAACTTCAAACGGACCAAAATACTTCGGAGCTAGTTTCATGGAAGACCTACGAGCCACTGTTTGTTGACGATAAGGCTGTAGTTTGAGATAGACCCAATCTCCAACTTGAAATTCTTGTTCGGACCTATGCTTATCTGCCATGTGCTTCATATGCTGCTGGGCTCTATGTAAGTGAAACTTCAACAACCTTAAAGTTTCCTCTCTGGCAGCTAAACTTCTATCCACTGTAGCAACAAGTGAATCACCAGTGAGATAGGGCATATGTAATGGAGGAGCTTGCCCATAAACAACTTCAAAAGGTGTGGTCTGTATAGCCGAATGGTAGCTGGTATTATACCAGTATTCAGCTAATGGCAATTAGTTACACCAATCCTTTGGTCTCTCCCCACACATACACCTGAGATATGTTTCCAAGCTCCTGTTGACTACCTCAGTCTGACCGTCAGTCTGGGGATGGTAGGCAGTGGATAAATTAAGCTTGGTACCCAACTTCCGAAACAGCTCCTGCCAGAAATTGCTGATAAACACCTTGCCCCTGTCAGACACTATACTTCTAGGACAGCCATGCAATTTAAAAACTTCATCCATGAACACTTGAGCAACAGAAAGTGCAGTAAAAGGGTGCTTGAGTGGTAAGAAGTGCCCATATTTAGACAACCTATCGACCACCACTAATATAGAATCGTAGCCATTAGACTTAGGAAGCCCTTCTACGAAATCCATACTTATGTCAGTCCATATAGTTTGTGGGAGTGGGAGTGGTTGCAGCAGGCCAGGATAAGCTGCATTGTCATATTTTTGCTTCTGACAAATTTCACATTCTCTAATTCTCATCTTGACATCCTTAGTAAGCCCCTTCCAATACAAGACAGCAGATATTCTATGCTTTGTAGCATGCATTCCAGAATGGCCACCAGTAGGACTACCATGGAAATAATCAATGATTTCCTTCTTCAACTGTTGGTCATTGCCTACCACTACCCTCCCTTTTCTCTTCAACACATTGCCCCTCCAAGAATACTTGGGGTATTTGCTAGGATCTGATGTAATTTCAGCAATCAACTTTTGGATTTTGGCATCAACAGTCCAAGAAGCTTGAATCTTACTTAACAAGTCAGTACTCACCACAGATAATGCTAGTAATTGGGGATGCTGGATATCAGGATTTCTAGATAAAATATCAGCTACAGTGTTAGCTGCCCCCTTCCTATACACCACTGAATAGTCGAAGCCCATCATTTTAGTAACCCATTGTTGTTGTGCTGGAGTAACAGCCTGCTGGTGTAATAAAAACTTCAAACTTTGGTGATCAGTCTTGATCACAAAGTGTCTGCCAATCAGATAGGCACTCCACTTCTTTACAGCCAATAGCACAGCCATCATTTCCTTGTCATAAATGGAGAGGACCTGATGTTTAGGGGCAAGAGCCTTGCTAAAATATGCTATAGGCCTACCCTCCTGAGTAAGGACTGCTCCAATCCCAAAACCTGAAGCATCGGTCTCCACACAAAACTGCTTGTTAAAGTCTGGTAAGGCCAAGACTGGTGCAGTTACCATGGCTCTCTTGAGTGATTCAAAAGCAACTGTAGCCTGTTCAGTCCATTTCCAAGTCCCCTTCTTGAGCAATTCAGTGAGTGGTTTGGCTGTGATCCCATATCCCTTAATAAATCTTCGGTAGTAACCTGTAAGACCCAGGAAACCCCTTAATTGCCTCACTGTTTTTGGTTGTGGCCAATCCAACATACACTGCACCTTATCAGTATCCATAGATAGACCTGCCAATCCAATTTTATGCCCCAAATACTCAATTTCTTGAGCAGCAAACACACACTTGCTCTGCCTCAAAAAGAGCTGGTTAGCTTGCAATATCTCAAATACTAATCTCAAATGTTGAACATGTGCCTCAAATCCAGCAGAATAAATTAATATATCATCAAAGAAGACTAAAATAAACTGCCTCAAGTGTGGTTTAAAGATTGAGTTCATTAAACTTTGGAAGCTAGAAGGAGCATTAGTGAGCCCAAAGGGCATCACAAGGAACTCATAGTGTCCCTCATGAGTTCTAAATGCAGTTTTGTGCACATCTTCCTTGCACATTCTAATTTGGTGATAACCTGCCCTCAAGTCAAGCTTGGTAAAATAAACTGCATTGGCTAACTCATCTAATAATTCATCAATTAAGGGAATGGGGAACTTATCTTTAATTGTCAACTGGTTCAGCTCCCTGTAATCCACACATAGCCTCCATGTACCATCTTTTTTCTTAACCATAACAATTGGTGAAGCAAATGAGCTGGTGCTATCCCTAATAACTCCACTGGCCAACATCTCCCTTATTTGTTTCTCAATCTCAGTTTTCTGAGCTGCTGGATGCCTATAAGGTCTGATCCTTACTACACTGGTTTCATCTTTTAGTGGAATGCGATGGTTATATACTCTCACAGGTGGTAACCCAGCAGGTGTCTCAAAAAGACTGGCAAACTCTTGCAACAAGGACTGAATTTGAGCAGATTGGTCCTGGGTTAATTGTGAAGGACTCCCAGTAATTGCCATCTGCTGATCAGTAGCTAACACAAATGCACAAGGTGGTTCCTCCCCTCCAGATAATAAAGATAGAAGCAATTTAGCAGCCCTCTTTTCAGCTAATACCTTGGCAGCTGACAGCCTGGTCCCCTGTAAACTACACTCCTTTTTCCCCTTGTTAAACTTCATGGACAAGGCATTGAAGTCCCAAATGATAGGCCCCAACGTTACTAACCACTGGACCCCTAAAACAGCCTCATAACCCAATAGAGGAAGAGCCATAAAGTCTGTGGAGAAATTGTACCCCTGGGCTGCCCAGTGCACTCCCTGATATCTACCCAATGTGTGTAGACTGCCCCCATCCGCAATAGAAACTGCCATTTTTGGCCCATCAACCAGCTTTAACCCCACTTTCTTAGCCACAGCACAATCCAAAAAATTGTGGGTGCTTCCAGTATCAATGAGAATGCTGATAGCATGCTTGCCCACAATAGCCTTCACTCTCATGGTTTGGAAACCAGATATGCCCAGCATGGCTTGCAAAGACACTACAGGTTGTTCATGTCCCTCTATATCTGCTGAAAGTATCTCAGGATTATCCAAGCAATCAGAGAACTCTTCGGTTTCCCCAACTTCCTCCCCAGTTTCAGTAAGCAACTGGTACAGTTGGGATTTCATACACTTGTGACCAAAGGTGTATTTAGCCCCACACCAGTAGCATAGGCCTTTTTTCCTCATTTCTTCTCTCTTGGCATAGGTAGGTGGCTTGGTGTTGGCTCTGTTTGGTGTAGGCAAGGGTGATCTAATAGGGCCAGGTGAGGTAGGTTTCGAGTTTTGGAACCAAGCTATGTTTGGGGGTGCTTTGGGTGTGGGTAACAGGGGTGGTAATTGGTTCTGTTTGGAACTGTTTGCGTTTGGCTGGGAGAATGTAGTAGAATGTGGAGTGGTTTTATAAGTTGAGGTGGAAGTAGGTGATTTCCTAGCTGGGGGATACATAATAGCTTCAATCCGTTTTGCTAGATGTAAGGCCTCATTCAAGGATTTTGGTCGGAATAATCTAAGGGACTGGGAAATGTCAGACTTTAAGTTATTGATAAAGATGCTTAGAGAGTAGGATTCTGACAGTTGCAACAAATTTAAGACACCCAGAAATTCATCATAAAACTGATCAACAGTGTGAGTTTGCTTGAGGCTTACCAGATCCGCCATAGGATCATCGTAGTCTCCTGGGGAAAAACGTGAACGCATTTCCTCCAAGTAATCATCCCACCTCAAGTTGTTGAACCCTCCTTTGTTCTGTACAAGATACTGATGCCATTGCAATGCTCTCCCCTCCAGATTCAACATCACCACACGAACTTTGTGCTCCTCAGCCACTCCGACAGCAACAAAGTATTGCTCCAACTTCATGAGCCATCCCTTAAAATCGTCGCCATTAAACTTGGGACACTCCCACTTGAACGTACGATGAAAGCCCTGATCCATGTAAGGAGCCTTCGAGGACAAAAACCCATCATCCAAATCAATGAAGGTCGTCTTCCCCTTACCGGTGTCTTTGTTTAGACCTTCGGAACTTTCTCCGGAAGTTTCCTTGGCACTGATCTCCGACAAAAGCATCCTCACGTCAACTCGGAACTCATCAAACTTGGTTTCAATCTTTGCATCCAACTTGCTATCGAGGTTCTCAACCACAGAAGTAAGCTGGGTCAAATCCTGCTGCAACTGAGATATGTCCTTTTGATCTTTCTGACTTCGGGTAGCTACGCCGTCCACCATACTGGTCGGAATCGGAAGGCTCTGATACCAATTGATGTGGGCAAAAATGGAAACTAGGGTTTGAAGAATTGGGAATTTTGGATTTAGGGAGGATTTGAGAGAGAAGAAGAATTCGGTTTTGAGAGAGAGAAAAAAGAGAATAATTTTGCAGCTTAAGGTGCCTCGACAGAGAGCAACCCTTCTTATCTTTCATTTCTTCCATTATATTGTAACAAACTTACAGCAAAGCAAACCAATGAAAGATTCTTCTTACATAACGAATATAAGAGAAAGAAAATAAAACCCACTAACTTGCCAAGGCCAGTATGGATTTTGGCCTCTGTCAGTTTTAAGTGTTTTTTACCAGCCAAAGCTCATTTGCTAAATCGATCATTCGCTTAAGTTGATTTTGCATATGCAAAAAAGTAGATGGAACTGATCGAGCCTATTCCTATATATAAGAAACATGCGTCCCAATTTCGCAAATGGGTCCATAGCTCAGTGGTAGAGCATTTGACTGCAGATCAAGAGGTCACCGGTTCGAACCCGGTTGGGCCCTTTTAAAATAAAATCATCATTTTTCAGACTTTGATTTCACATACTAAAAGAGGGTTATACACTATTGTGAACTGAAATCCGTGAGAAGAGCTTCAGATTAAATTGCACTCTTTTTTAATAGGCTTGAGTTTTCGATTTGATCAAGACTTGGATTAAGAGTATCAAACATTTTCATTTATTAATCTTGGGTTAAATACAACAATAAGGTTGAAAAGCTTGGGCCAAATAAGAGCTTAAAATTTAATTCAATAAATATGTTTGGGCTTTTCATGTATATTTAAAGCCCAATTAGAAATTTCTTTCAACTTAAACTAAATTTGAGCCCAAAAGATTTGAAATTTAATTCAATAAACATATTTAAGTTTTCATGGATGTCTAAGCCCAAATGTGAGTTTAAAACATCTCAACATTTACAAATCTTATCATCAAACTGCTATTCCCAATTCACTTGGCATACGCTGCCAAGCTTTCTCTCTTCCGTTATTACTTTTGATGTTGCTTCTTCTAGAGTTAGTTCAGAGGAGGTCTAAGCTCGGGTGTATGAGGTAAAGCCTGTTGGCTTCGGGTTTAGTTTTTGCCTCTTCTTTACTGCTCTCTTTTCTTAAAAAAAAAAACATTTGGGCTTTTTTTGTATATATGTAGCTCAATTAAAATTTTAAAAAACTTTAGCCAAATTTGAGCGAAAAGCTAAAGTCTAATCCAGTAAATATGTTTGGGCTTTTCATGTATGTGAAGCCCATTAAAAACTTCTTAAAACTTGAGCCGAGCCTAAAAACTAAAATCTAATCCAATAAATATGTTTGGGATTTTCATATATTCGTAAAGCCCAATAAAAATTTTCATTAAATTTGGGCCAAGTATTTGAGCCCAAAGACCTAAAATCTAATCCAATAAACATGGTTAGGCTTTTCATGTATTCCTCAAGCCTAACCAAAAATTCATGTTCGAACTTAACCTCATCTAGGTGTAAATGTATCAATTTCAACCTTAGCACAACTCGGTTTTAGAACAAAAGCTTGACAGTTTTGTGTGAAGATATAAGCTTATGAGAAGCGACAACTCAGAAGGGGTCCTATTACAAGCTGTTATATGTATGCTCCCGATAATTCTTCGGCCAGTTCCAAGTTTAACTTTTACAAATGGGCAGATAACGGAGAAAATGAAGGCGGCCAGAAATTAGAAATCACAGAAGCACCAAACAGAACTTGTATTTACATCCTATACCTGTACAGTGTATTGTACATAAAGAACAGCTAATTTGAGTAGGAACTAATAACATGGGAAGCAACAAGTAACAAGCAACACGAAGTCAATTCTACCTACCCTAACATTTGAAGTTAATGGCTACTCTATCGAAACTTTTTCGATCCTGTATGCCTATCTGTATGTACTTTCAACTTCAAAAATTTCATGGGTACCTGCAAAGCCATCGTGTAAAAGTGTTGAAGATCATATTCTGCATCAACTAGAGTTGAAGGTTGCCCTTCACTGCTATCGATCAAGCAAAAGTGGGCCAAAAGTTCACTCTGCAAAATCTTGAACTAGTAACCTTGTGATTTGGTTAAGGAAAAAAACTTCAACTAAGTTCGATACCCTTCTCTCTTGCTGCATCTAGAACTGAGCTAGCATCTCCCTTGGTCTTAACCCACTTATAGTATGAATGCCACAGCTTGAGGGAGAATGGATATACTGATAAAGCTCTCTTGTAAAATCTCTCAGAAATCATATCAATGTCTGCAATATCACCCAAAATACCAGATGCTTCAACCCAGACATACTCTGGTGCTATCGGAATAGCATGAAAGATAGCATCCACCAAAGTTGAGCATGCCCAAAACAATAAACTACCAGAGGTAACGTCAAGAGTATTATCTCTGCTTAGCTTCTTAAAAACAGAAAACGCTAATTGGTAATTGGAAGGAACCATGTCCAGGACAGCTTCGACAAAATCCACCATCTCCTTTGACTGGCTTAAATTTTGGGGTAAGAGAGACGGGCCATGCCACACTTCAAGACATAAGTTCACTAGGTCTGGCTCAAGTGAAACTGGAGTCAATATGGTGCTAACTAGCTTCTGAACTCTCGATTTGTCAATGTCATTAATGAACCGTCTAGATAATGGCTCAGAGACAAAGAAAGCTACAGTATCCTCCAAATAAGTATTCAAGATGTTCAATTGCTCACTGATAGGAACATCACCAGCTTGTGCCTTGTAGCTGAGCATGAACCTGGCATATTCCCTTAGGCAATACTTGATATAAGGAGGAGGTGCAGCCTTTAACACCTTGTCAAATGCACGACGTGCTTGAAAATGATCATTCTGTAACAACTTTGTGAGAGACAAATTAAGAAAGCCAAACATTAGATCCAGCCGAGCAGACTCAGATATCAAAGAGTTTGGACTTCGAATTGAATCTGATTCCAATGATATGTGTGAGCTATTGACAGCCTCCAACTTTTCATTTTGAGCATGTTGAACTTTGGAAACAGAGTTGAACCATTGGAGAATCAGGTCTTTCGCAAGATCAGGAAGTCCTTTTTGGAGGACAAATTCAATGTATTGATTCCAGATACAATGGATTCCAGGAACTTCTTTTGGCCAGTTAGTAAGGGCTTCCTCAAACCCCTTCATGAATGAACCTCCATAATCATTAGTCTGCAATCTTGCTGATATAAGGACAAATTCCAAGCAGTATGGGTACAACTTCATATATTTTTCCAAATAATTCCGAGAACACTCCAAGCCATCAACTGCTGCAATACATCTAATATGAATGAGTGCAAACTTTTGGGCGGCCAATCTTGAACCAACTTCGGTTTTAGTTGATTCACTATTGGCTTCCAATTTAACAGAATCCAGTGCCAAGTTTAGCAGCTTGAGAGCACTTTCTTTTTCTCCATCTATTAGATGAACAGGAGGCCATTCGATTTCAAGGAATTCTTTTGCACATTCAAATTGGTTTACAACAGCATTAGGCAACTTCCTGTACATAACTAAGTACACACAACAAACCCAGAATATATATTTGTCAGAAATCATTAAACATGACAAAATATCAGAGAGCAAGGAAGAATAAGGCTCATCTGATTCAGGTGCTTCCGCTAATAGCCCATAGATTGTCTGAATGGCCTTCTCTACTTTCCCAGACATGCACAGCCAATCCATCATCTGCAAGAAAAGGTCTAAGATGCATGCACTAGCAGATGCTGGATCACTCTCAGAGACAGATCCCAGTTGGTGACGGCAAAGTGCTGCTAAAGCTGTATTATATGCAAGCAACCGGTCATCAAGATATTGACGACTGTTTATGAACATAAGCCAAAGTACATAAGATCCTTCATTGTATTTGACCTGGAGAGGAGGAAGAAATGGGATTAAGTTGCAAACGCAGAATCGTGTCAAAAATTAAAAAATAAATGGAGGGAGATAAGAGAACAAGTTCAGCTACTGACGGCAACAATTTATTTCTGAATTCCAATTGTCTTCTATGTAAATAAAAAAGAAAGGAATAGCACCCTTTGACAGCTTAAGAATTAACCAAATACAAAATTGATGCTGAATTTATTTTTCTCATTAAAAGTTTTGATGCTAGTCCACGTCCAGTTGCATACCGCATAAGAGAACATGTCATCCTTTCCAACTAACTTAAAGCTGCTACCATGAATAAGGAGATAAAGGATCCACAAAATTTCAGATGCTGGGTCAGCTTCTAAAGCTCGAGACAGAACATTAAGGGCCTGCAAAGTTATGTATTTGATGTGATACCACAAATTTCTGAAGATACATTAGGCA
>JAOSBK010023407.1:0-12231 GCA_027568895.1 Erythroxylum shatona | reverse complement strand
TTTCAAGAGGGATTTTGAAGTTTATTCAAGAAGGAAAAAGGAAGAAGAGGAAGAGAGCTCTCATTCAAGCCATCAAATTCTTCATTTAGAGAAGATTCAAGGTAAGGATGGATTTTGATCTTTGGATTTTTGAGATAGTTTTGGTTTATATAGCTTAAGAAATATATGGGTTTAAGGATTCTAGGATCAATTTTAGTGAATATGTCTTATGGGTTTGTCAATTGGAATGCCTATTGATTTGGGAATTTTTGTCAATGCTGAAGAAAATCAAGAGAGACAAGGGGAGCAAGGGGAGAGGAAATCTTTGAGGAAGTTTATGAGCAAGGAAATAAGGTGGATTCCATGTTTATAATAGAGAAAATAATTCACTTTTGTTTTTCTTTAAATCAAGGAAATTTAATGATTTAAATTGCATCATAAGTGTTGCATTAATTGTATCTTGAATGAATTGCGGAATTGCTACATGTTTGATTTGTGAATTGCGTGATGATTTATGAAAAATGATTTCTTTGAAAGGATTGCATGTTTATGAAATCATGTTTTTGGAGATTGTTTTCGAAATACCTTATGTTTATGAAAAATCAAGTTTCAAAAAGTGCCATTTGGGCAACAAATTTGAAATACATGTTATGTGGGTTTGTGGTAGTCCCTCAAGAATCGTCACATGCATGTTGACCAAGAAAATGCTTCTCCCGCCTACCTGCTAGTGGCACGGAGCTCTTTCAAGGACTCTCTCAAGAATTCACCACTACATAGGACCACTATGTGGAAATGTGTAGTGCGTCATATTTATGGATCTACCCAAACCATTCTAATGTGCTTATGTGCTTAGGATATATAAACAAGTTGATGCATTCATGTCTTGTGGTTTGTAAATGTGACAACATGATGAGATTTTGAGAAATAAGTGTTTTATGGATTTCAACAAGAATTTTCTATGACAATGAACTTTTGAATAGTTTTGCTTATTTTTTCATTATAAGCATGTTATCTATGAGTTGTAAAGCTCACCCCGACTCTCTTTCCCCTATTCAGGTGATGAACAAGAGATCAAGTGAAAGTGAATCAAGAAATAAATCTGAATTTGCATGTTTTGTTTTGTTTTGGAGTGATTTATGTAAACAAAGTTGTAATTGCATTTTGAGAAATTATCTTTCAAGTATCTTGTGTAATTTGGGGATTTTGGAATATTAATGCATTGATGATGTAATATGGCTTGGAATGTCATTGAAGTTTTGTAAATTCTTATTTTTTTGTGAATGAATTATGAATGATAGATGGATGACAATGATGAATGTTGAGCATGAATGGTTGATATGTATTTGTATATGTATATGTATATATATTCACATTAGTGAGATGTTATGGAAAAGATACATAGGAATGTTATAAATGATGAGATGCTATTGAATATGAAGAGTCAAATGAATTGAGGTTGAGAGTTTGATGAATTCCAATTGGTAGTTAAATTGTTATTAATGATGTGCAATAGAGAAAATGAAGTTGGGATAAATTTCAAGATTTTCATAAGGGTAAGAATTATGTTCTGAATTCAGGAGGAAAACTATATTGATCTAGGTAGAACTAGACCAAGTTGTGTCACTAAAGTTGTAGCTTATCCTCTTAGCTTTTCGACGATATAAAGTATGTCAATTTTGGGTTTCGAAGTTGAGAGATATGAGCATTATAAGTGATGATGTTGCTTAGGAAGTATGAACATGATAGCTATGGTGAATGATGAGATTTGTTGTATGAGATGAATCATTTGAGTCGATATTTGGGATATTTATGAAATCATTTTGGTAATTGAATGTTTGAGGAGTGTTATTGCATGTTAAGAAGTGAAATTGGGAAGATTATGAGTGAATATGATGTTAGATTGGATGTAGCAAGCATTGGAGAGGTTTTGGGAACCCCTATGTCTATTAGATGGACTTTAGGTCCATTAAATGGACCTTCTCCAGTGAGAAAGGACTCCTAAGCTAGTTTATTTCCATTAAACGGACATGGATATCCGTTAAACGGACCTTCAAGGCTAAAAAGGCCTCCCAAACCCGACAATGTTCGTTAAACGGACATTCACGGGATAGCTACAGTGAATTGTGATATTTGACCCTCTTAGAGGCAAAAGCTCACTTTGTAGTCTTCATAAAAGTTATAGGTCTTGAAGTCTAATTTCAAATGGTCTAAGAAGAAACTCAATCCAACATCTGTAGAAAAAGTTATGACAATTTATCCAAGAGAGGTACAGAATAATTAAAGACATAAACATGTTGGTTTCTTTTGGCCATAACTCCCTCATCCGATCTCCGAATAAAGCTTTTCTTGAAGAGATATCTTCCTAACACATGTATCTATCTCTAAATAAAAATTGGAATCTTTGGAGTCGATCTAAAAAAGTTTGATTAAAAGAAAGTGAGAGGTTGGTTGGGAGAGCATGATTGGGGTATGAACACACTTTGGAGTTTTAAGCATATATTGAGCTATAGAGCTCCGATTGAGATGATTCTTTCTTCAAAAATAAACAAGAGACATAAAGCTACAATTTATTTGAAGAAGTCAAATTGAAATCCTGATTTGAATATTTCCAAATTCTGTTCACAAATAGGAGAAATGAGTTCGAGTATAGTGACTAATAATTTACGTGGGCAAGCCATGTGAGGAAAAAAATTATTGGGATGTTATGAGAATGAAGATGAGCTGATGATGGTCAAGTTTCATGATCCAAAGTTGGTTAGTTAAAGAGATTTCATGGGAATACGCTCACGTTTCATGATTTTGCAAGAGTTGGATTTCGGAATGAAGCAGGACCCAACAATTCTATTTGTCACGTGCACGTTGACAAGAACCTTTTCCTGACTGCCTACTTGTGGCATATGAGCTCCCAAAAATGGACTCATTCTATTCATGGGGTAAACTTTGGTTTCCTCATTCTGTTTCATAGAACCCTCGAGCCGTCTGTGGTGCGTTGCATTTTAAATTATCAAATATGAAGCATATTGAGTGTTATGTGTTAGGAGCAAAATTTGATAAATGTTTATATTGCTTGAATCAAGTATAAATGCTAGAATTGCTAGACACATATATATACATATGCTTGACTTTGGTTGATTGCCAATGGCTATGAATATATTAGCTACTGAGCAATGTAGCTCACCCCACTACTCCCTCGTCAGGTGCAGAGCAAGAAGGTTAGCAATCCTTATAAGGTATCGGAAGCTCCAAGTTATTAGAAGTTTTGTAACTAAGTTAGCTCAATTACTTTTAGACAGCTCCATAAGCATGTTAAACATTAAGCATCTTATATACATTGTAATCATGTTAAGCTTTTGTTTTAATGCCAATATGTAATTAAAGTTATGTATGACCTTTTGGTTGTTTTACTAAAAGAGTTAGAACTGAAAAGTTCCTCAAGTGTATGTGCATGTTTCTTTGTAGTTATTCACTTCAAAATCCAAGTCTTTTCTAGGTGTAGAAATCGTATGCCAACTTCGGGGGCAAATCTGGTCTTGATTGAGGCAAAATTAGACAAAATTGTCTCTTGGAAAGTGTAGCTTATCCTTCTAGCTTTCGAACGATATATAGCATAGCAATTTTGAACTTCTAGGTTGAAAGTTATGGTCTTTGTAAAGGAAGAAGTATCTTCTACCTTTTGCTTCTTCTGTGATGATGTCATCTTCTTCTGTGTTTTTCTTCATCTGTTTTTTGCTTCTTCTGCCTTTTGTTTCTTCTGTGATGACGTCATCTTCTTCTGTATGACGTCATCTTCTTCTGTGTTTTGCTTCTTCTGTCTTTGTTTCTTTTGCCTTTCGCTTCTTCTACCTTTTGCTTCTTCTGTCTTTTGCTTCTTTTGTCTTTTGCTTCTTCTGCCTTTTGCTTCTTCTGTGTTTTGTTTCTTCTGTCTTTTGCTTCTTCTGTATTTTGCTGACGCATCTTCTTCTGTATTTTACTGACGCGTCTTCTTCTGTGTTTTGCTGACGCGTCTTCTTCTGTGTTTCGTTCCTTCTGCTTTTCGTTTCTTCTCTGTTTAGTTTCTTCTGTCTTGTTGCTTCTTCTGCCTTTTGCTTCTTCTATGTTTTACTGACGAGTCTTCTTTTTTGTTTTTCTCCTTCTGTCTTTTGCTTCTTCTGACTTTCATTACGTCTGTGTTTTTTTATCCTTTGTCTTTTGCTTCATCTGTCTTTCGCTCCTTTTGTGTTTCGCTATCTTCTATCTTTTGCTTCGTCTGTCCTTCATTTCTTCTGTGTTTTACTATCTTCTATCTTTTTGCTCCTTACGTCTTTTCGTTTCTTCTGTGCCTATCTTCTGTTCCACTTTTGGCTCTTCAAAAGGTAGAATCTGTCTTGAGGTCTTTATGAGAGTTGTAGACCTTAAAGTCCTCTTTCAAACCATCTAAAGAATACATTAACCCGAGTTCTCTAGGGGAAGTTTCGCAAAATGTCCCGAAATAGGTGTAATATAGTTGAGGGCAAGTATTGCTCCTGAGTTTGATTTCGAATGCTAGACTCTGGAAGTGAGGTCCAGCAGTAACTATCGAGAGGTCCTCTTTCGCACGTTCGTTGTGAAAAACCACTTACTCTATGAAAGGCCACGTGCCTCTTGTCTTCTTCACGCGTTGTTTGTGAAAAATCACATACTTTGTGAAAGGCGTCTTTTCCTCCTCTTCTCTACATGTCATTTTCTTTTTTTAATCCTAAAGATAAGAAACAAGAAAAAAAAACAACTCTTCCGAGTTTGGAAAAAAATCCTAAAGCGAAGAAATGAAAACAACAACGTTTTCTTTTTTTGTTTCAAGATCATTCATTAAAAACAAAAAAAACTCTCTTTTATTCTTAACGTTTTCTTAAGAACCATTTTTCACTATTGAAGACCATTCATTTTTCACTATCAACAATCATCTTCTCAACACTCATGAAAGAAGAGACAAAAATGAAAAAAAATGACATTTCTAGGCTTTTGGAATATAGGAAACGTAATGAATAAAAACATTAACATAAAAAGGATATATGATATAGCAAGAAATAGCATATCACAAACATCACAATATTAAAAAAAAATGCATATCATTATTCACAAATCATCAACAACCAAATTTTAGATTTATGCATGCATATAACATAAAAAAAGAACCCGCTCTGATATCAATATTAGAAATAATTAAGATAAATCACAATCACAGAGATCATGTTAAACATGATCATTTCATATGCTTATAAAACAAAGAATCACATACTTGGATTCTTGTAGTAGTTCCACTGGTTAAAGAAATTTTGTTACCAGCTTACTGCAGAGATTTTTGTGTGCGTGTAAACATGATGGAAGAATAAGAAGCAAGCAATACATGCAGAGGTATCCTCTTCTTAATATTTCATTCATATATGGTCATTATATAACTACCTTCAGTAGTTATTTCAAGAAGAACATTAACCCTAATACCCTTTATGGGTGTATATGAGTCATTAGATTCATCCTTTTCAACTTCACTAAGAAATTTGGGGATTATTTCCCAAGTGGATGGGAGTGTTATTCTGTAAAGAATCCCACATTGAGAGTAAAGAATATTAAAATAGTATATATTTTTTTTCATATAATCAACTTTAACATAATTTAATTAGAAACATAAAACAAGAAATTGACAAAACTCTACTAACCTGTTTCGATTTCATGTTACAAAATTTTCTGTTTCTTTCAATCCATCAATACATGAGTCGTTCGATTGTCCGACGTCTAATGTATCCACAGATCTATTCAGAGAAAACTCAAATCCAATTTGAGAGGAAAAATGTAAGAAGTGCTAGCTACCAATTTTCTAATTTTTCCTTTTATATGCTATTTTCATGTCCTTGGATTTTATTAAAATTGCAACTAAAGTTCAACCTTAACTATAATCATTAATTAATTCTTATAAGATCAAATATCATATATTGACCCTTAAAGTTTCTAAAACAACTCAATTAAGTCCAACTTAATTCAAATTTCACTTTCTCCTTTATAGACCTTTTTATGTGTGATCCATTAGGTTCCTAATATGTTTGCCAAGATTATAAATTATAATTCTAATTCATAATTAGAATTGGATATATTAAAACTTCTTTTAATTTATCTTTAATTCTCTAATTAAATAATTTATAATCATAGATCATGATTAACGTCTAGCAACATGTCATGACCACCCAAATATTTGGAATGTCAAAGTGGTTTGACTTAACCTGTCTATGCATGGTTATCTTGTATAAATTAATCCTTTCATCATTTAATGTTCCAATTGGAATTAGAATATGGAATTCGTGTCTACTTGAAATAATCCAATCATATTCGTTTGTGATAATTAGTAAATGATTTATAATTGATATTTAAAAACGACATTTCAAAATTTCAATTTACTTTAGCCAGAGATTACCAAAGTCATTCCTAATCAAGAACAACAGAACATTATCCCTAATTACTTTAGGATAACGAATTCTTTATTAATTTACTCAACTATCTCCACATAGTTCATACTATATCCAATAGCTACCGAATTGAACTACTCCAAGAATAGAACATAAGTAGCATCAAAACATAGTAATTCCTATATGAGATAACTTTGGTAATCTCAAATCTAAGGATTAATTATATAACTATGATAATGGGATAATCCACAAACACACAAGTAATGTTCCATTCGGGATTCTCATAATGGGTCAGTTTAGTGAACTCATTCTCTGATAAGCACCCCACAAGTTTTTTAAGTATCTTCACTCTTTAATCTATAAGATCGATTACTTTCTTCATAAAAAAGAAACAAATATGTGCTAGTCTAACCATTTCATCAGTACCCTATCTTGATGAAACTATGACTAGGAACATTTTAGGAATAATACAAAAAATGCAATTTGAATCTTATAATTATAATCACATTATAATTTCTAATTGAGGTAAAGTTGGACCTAAATTTATCATTGTATCAGAGCTTAAATTTGTCTGAATGATTTGGGATGTGCTCGCCCTGTTGTACCTCTTTATTTAATATACGTATCAGATATCCAGCCTTGCCTTAAGGGTGAAGGAAGTGTGTCAAAAATTTTACATCAAGCAAGTAAAGAATGTTAAAATAGTTTTTATATATATGACAACCCCCCTTACAAGGTGTCTTTTTAGATAGAGTTAGGCTAATTTATCACATTCTCATGAGATCAGGTCTATGATTACTTTGAGTGTGATTTCTAACTTCACAAAAACTGTGCATAATTGCCATAAAAATTCCAGCACCCTCTCGACCTATAGTACTCACTTTTTCTCAAATTTGAAGGATGAGTTTGTATATAAGAAAGTGGATATATTTTTTAGAGTTTTAGAGTCACCTACAAAGAACTAAACTTCAATCTCGATTTCAAGTGTGCTTTTCTCATCAATAACATTGATTATGTTCAAAGATTAAGACAAAGGAGAGAATTAAAAATGCAAATTAGATTTGCCATCAACTTTTCTGTTTCTAACAACTGCCATTTCAACAACCCCTAGAATGATGTAATAATTTTCATCAGTGGCCAACAATATTTCAATTATCAGAGGGGGATTAGATTTAGCAAGTGACATTGTGTAGCTTAGGATACATTCATAATTATCTGAACAAATGGGGAGAGAAGGAAAGGTGAGGATAATGGAGTGGAAAAATACCATTAAATTAAATTTATAAAAATATCACATTAAATTAAAGTTCTATTAATTTAACATTTAATTTATATAATTTTAAATTCAAATATTGTAATAAAATAAGAATTTCAATCATTACTTTAAGTTATATTTTTTAAAATGCTGAAACTTTATTATGCATTAGAAATTACCATAATCAGATTCTCTGCACTTAATAGTTCAAGAATGTTGAACTAGTGATGTTACAAACGTATAATATTGCTTAGTCGGCCAATGTTATGAATATAATACTATATTGGTATTCGTTAATACTAAGTATCGTTTCAAATATTTTTAAATTTATAAAATTATCCCTAATTTTTTAAGTCACAAAATAGTCCCTTAATATATTATATTGTATAATTTATAATTTTATATCGACTATGTCTCTAAAAATCATAATAATAGCAATTTGAAATAGTAACAATCCATTTATTTCTATTAATATTACTTTTCACATATTTGACATATAAAATAACTAAAATTATTATAAAAAATCATACAAATATAAAACTAAGGACAATACAAAGTATTTAAACAGTACAATTTCATCGTATAATAATAATTACATCAAAATATCAAAAAAGAATAATACATATTCATGACTCTCTAAGTATTATAATTTACAACAAGAGTTTCTGTTCAGAAAAAAACTAACTACAAGTGAAGTGCAAACAAAAACATTTACAATTATATTTATATTGCATGTATACAACTTAATATATACGTAAAATATAAGTGAAATTAAAAAAAAGAGGAGAAATGAAAACTTGACTCTTCATTCAATCGAATATTTGCTCGAATCATATTGACACCAATTGTCATTTGGTATAAAATATTTATCATTAAAAGGAGCCTCATCTTCATCATCATTCAAATTTGCACCAAAAGACATATCAATACTTTCTCATCCAAGATTATCTTCCAAGTTACTCTCATAAATCAAAACTAGTTCCTAAAAAACTCAATCCATCAAAAGATCAATATGATCAAGGCAAATTAGATATATAGAACTACTTGTTTTATTAAGAGTCCTAGTCAACAAATAACATTAAATTATTAAAAAATTAGTAGAAATTATATCTAACTTAATAATGATAACAATATTGACTTTTTTGATGCTTTAAATTGTATTGTATAATACTAAGTCATTCAATCTTTTGTGTTCCAATCTATTTCTTTTCTTGAAATGGATGATTTCAAAAGTGTTCCAATTCCTTTCACACCTTGTTGCACTCATACATTGACTTAGGATTCGAATTGCAAGCTTTTGCAATAATGGAGCATCACTTCTAAATTGGTTTCACCAAGCAACTATAAGACAACAAAAGTAACATTATAATCAAAATAAAGTAATGATTTGTTTCCAACGAGTAACAAAAGTTAAAAAGAATATACCTAAATTAAGTCTGTCTCTTTGACAAATAGCAATAGACATCCCAAAATCACTAGAAGCATCCTTATAAATCTCCATTTGTGAGCTTAAGAGATCTTGTATCATTTCATGGGTAACAATATAATAGTTAATAACTTTCCTTTGTTAACTTCAGCTGTCTTTGTAAAACTTGGTATGAAATAGACACTAGGATTCAAAAATACCCCAGCTGTAATCAATAGAGAGTAAAGTTGTCTTTCTCATCTCTCATTGATAACTAAATGATAATTTGCATACAAAGAAGGCTTATTTTTTAGATTGGCCTTAATTTCTTCTTTTTCCCTCTTCATTAAATCATAAAAATAACCTATTGTTGCTTTCTCATCACTATTTTCCAAATGAAGTACCCTCACTAAAGGATCACAAACTCAAATTGTAACCCCCTTACCTTAGAATACATACGGGATGCCCAGAGGTCATTCCAGTACATAACCTAAGACAATGACATCATATCTTTATTCACTTATAAAGGCTTATAAGAAAATCACAATATTTTAAAAACTAACTTTTTCCTCATTTCAATTCATAAAAATCGAGGGTCTACAATATGTCTTGCAACATTCCTTACATGAACATCATCATAGTCTAATACAAAAGGGCTACATGAAGGAGGAAATACACAAAATCTATCTAAGCTGTCTAAAACCCAGCTAATTGACCTTTGAGACATGACTTCTCTTCCCAAATCACAAGTCTATACTGCTTGTATCACCTCTCAATAGCTAGAGTCGTCTCTCGGTCCTGAAAAGTCTACGTTGTAATTTTGGTGAGTTTTGCAAACTCAATGAGATAACCATCATTGATGGTTCACTCAATTCATACATTCGATCAACACATATAACATATATTTCACATCTTTGCATTTTTCCATAATTGAACACATATCACATTTTTCACTTAAGAGCAAACCAATTTGGCATTTCAAACAATCAACATGCTTATTAAGATACATACGAAATGCTCATATGACTCATTTCCAATTATTACGTTATTATGACCGAGTGCTTAAACTGTCCCGTATTTATTGTGGTCACCGGGCTTGTTTCAGTACTATCCCATATCTGTTGTAGATACCGGGCTCATTAAATATTGAGCCTGAGGCTCTGATGTGAATAACTGAGCTTAATGCTCATTTCATGTTGGCTACTCAGGTCACAACTCTCATTATCTAATCATGCATTCGTGTATGGAATGCATTTTTCGCAATCAACCATATCATAAACATTTCATCCATTGCATTCACATTCAAGTAGAACTTCAATATCTTAATCAAATATCATAATCATCGGATCTTTATTGTCTGGAATCCAACAATCAAGACATAATCATTCAACAATTCAAACATAATATAGATCAAACATTTAATTGAGTGAGACTGTTTAGGTTACTCACTAGTTGCTCCCGAACCTAACGCCTAGAAGTTCCAGAAACGTCTAGAGGTTGACGTTCTAGTTGCTCCTCTATATCAAATAATACATACACATTTGTCACAATTTGCACAAGTATAAGTGTTTAACAATGCACATGTATGTAATAAAAGATGTACAATGCATGTTTATAACAATCCCGAGTATTTATCCATTAGTGTAATCACAAAATCAGTCCCATATTAAGACTCCTCTGAGTATAATTTATACTTAGGTTTATACCTCACTAGAACCATTAAAATCACAATTCATACTCTTCCATCCAATACCCTTAATTTGACTCAATCAATCTTTCTTTCAATTCAGCAGCAAAAGCTACAAAAATTTTATGGCGAGGTATAAAGAAATGTGCTAGGGATCTATTGGTCTAAGAATCACTTCTTTTAGAGATCGAAAAACAAGGTTATGGTCGAAAGAATCAAACAAGGTTTTGTCCTCAATCATATTGAACCTATTTTAGGGAAATTAACATAACTTTCTCTATAGGTATCAGATCAAGGTCATTATTAGATGGTTTGAAAGAGGACTTATAGATCTACAATGTTTATGAAGATCTTAACGGAAGATTCTATCATCAAAAGGGCCAGAACTGGACCAAAAAATACAAGATGAATAGTACCCGAAAGAAGTTTATGAACAGTACAGAGAAGATGTTTTACAATTTGCATAACTTTCTCTAGAGATATCAGATCAAGATCATTATTAGATGGTTTGAAATAGGAGTTCAAAGTATACAACTTTCATGAAGGCCTTGAAGATAGATTTTGTCATCTACAGGGTCAAAATTGGATCAAATGATACAAGATGAACAGTACCCAGAAGAAGTTTATGAATAGTACATAGAAGATGTTTTACAATTGGCATAACTTTCTCTAGAGATATCAGATTAAGGTATTTTTAGACAGTTTTGAAGAGTATTTCAAGATCTACAACTTTCATGAAGACCATGAAGATAGATTCTATCACCTATAGGGTAAAAATTGGACCAGACGATGTAAGATGAACAATGATTAGAAGAAATTTCAGTCTAAGACCTATTTGGAATAATTGACATAACCTGCTATAGGGATATCAGATTTAAGTGTTCTTTCGATGGTTCAAACGAGGACATCAAGATCTAAAACTTTCATGAGACCTTGAAGATAGATTCTATCATCTAAAGGGTCAAAATTTGACTAGAAGATGTAATATGAACAGTGCAGAGAAGACGATACATAATCACTAGACGATACGTCATCAATCTATGCTCTTGTGCATCTCCACTTATAAGGACATTAACTTTCAACTCCAATCTCCAAAAATTTCATACTATATACTGTTGGAAAGCCAGAAAGATAAGCTACAACTTTCTAGAAGACAACTTTGTTTAATTTAGACTAGATCAATCTAGTTTTTTTCTTGAAGTCAAAACACGAAATTTACCCCTAAGGAAGACTTGAAAATTTGCACTGTGCAAAACTTGGAATGTCCTGAGCATAACTATTCAGCTACCAAAATGACTTTGTTAAACTCTTGAATCTCAACTCAATAGGGTTTTCAAATTGAAAAATCCCACAAAACACAGTCACTAAAATTTGGTTTTAGAATACTTAAACCCATGTATTTTCTAACTCTGTGGACTAAAACCCTTTCAAAAATCCAAAAGATTCAAAATGATCTTACCTTGATTCTTCACCAAATGAAGAGATCTTTGGC
>JAOSBK010023388.1:0-12234 GCA_027568895.1 Erythroxylum shatona | reverse complement strand
AACCGGACTAAAAGTGTCATAGAAATCAATACCTTCTATTTGTTGGAAGCCTTTTGCCACCAACCGTGCTTTTCTTGTGGCAAGGGACCCATCTTGATGGAACTTGGGCTTGAATATCCACTTATTTTCAACAACTCTTTGCCTTTGGGGTCTTGGAACTAGGATCCAAGTCTTGGTCCTTTTTAGCGCAAGAAATTCATTGATCATTGCTTGTTTCCATAGTGGTGATTGCAGCGCCTCCTTAGGTGATTGAGGAATAGAGATGTCAGATTGAGTCAAACCAATGTAAGGTACTTTGGGTTTATATATTCCTTGCTTACTGCGATTCTGCATGGGGTGAATATTTGAGCTAGTAGGAAACTGGGTGGACAGAGGATTGGTGGTTGGTTCTGATGTGGGTAAAGACGATTGTGGGCTTAGATTGATGTTATACAAGGATGGGGAAGATGCGACTGGTTGGGAAGTGACCGGTTGGCTATCTGGGTTGTTGGGAAGTAGGGGAGAAGTGTTCAACTCAGCAAAGGTAGGTGAGGATATTGGGAAAAATTTTGATGGAGGGTTTGTAGTTGGTTCAACATTTGGTGAGATATGTTGTGGATAAAGAGTTTCTTGAGGTTTAGGAGAGTCACCATTAATATGGTCTCCTTCAAAAATTTCTAACTGAGAAGAATTATGAGGCAAATTCACCTGTTGACACTGCAACTCATTATCAGGATTAAAGTGTTGCAATAAAACTAGAAATGTATTAGTGAGTTCTATAACTTCAGAGACCGCTGGTTGTTTCAAGTTCAAGAAACCGCTGCTGAAGGGAAAATCTTCTTCATTGAATATAACATGCCTAGAAACATATACTCTGCTGGTAGAACTTAAGACATTTATATCCCTTGCGTGACTCATTATAACTAAGAAACACATATTTAGTACTGTGAAATTGAAATTTATTCTGATCATATAGTCGTAAGCAAGGAAAACAAGCACATCCAAAAGTCTTAAGGCCACTGTAATCAAGCTTCTTTCCAAACACACTTTCAAAAGGTGATATATTACTCAGAACCGGGGTTGGTAGCCTATTTATCAGATGCACAGCAGTAGAAAAAGCTTCCCACCAGTAATAGAGCGGCATTTTGGCCAAAGTAAGAAGGGTGAAACGTATTTCAACTAAATGTCTATGTTTTCTCTTAACTCGACCATTCTGAACAGAGGTGTAGGGGCAAGAATGTCGAAATACAAAGCCATGACTATCTAATACAGGTTTAAATGACTATGTTCTCCTCCCCAGTTTTGGACCACTTTGATTTTTCTTTCCAATTGATTTTCAATCATGTTTTTGAAATGGACAAATGCTGACTGTGCTTCCTCTTTTAGTTTCAAAGGATACACCCAAAGACAAAGTGTACAATCATCCAAAAAACTTACATAATATTTATACCTAGATGTGGATTTAATTGGTGAAGGATCCCATAAATCTGTGTGAATTAAATCCAGAGGGTGTGAAGCATGAGATTAACTGGAAAGGGAAGCTTATAGGATTTGCCAAGTTGACAAGCATCACAAAAAGTAAATTCTTCATTAAAATTTAATTCGGCATTATAATCACTATGAACTTTCTTCAACACTTGGCTATGTGGATGACCAAGCCTTTTATGCCAAGACTCAATGACAGAAAGAAAAGCATGTGACTGACATTTCTATTCTAATTTATAATTGCTTATACCAAAAATAAAATTAACAGCAGCAACATTAGCGAGCACGACACCATTTTTAATCTGATAGAGACCTCGAGTAGACCTATGTGTTGTATCACCTTGTAGCAGAGTTTTATTACTACTCTTGTCCTTCACAAAACACCTATGTGAGTGAATTTCAACAAAGATATTTGAACTGTCATTGGTGAGTTTATATCTACTGATCAAAATTTTCTTGATTTTAGGAGTCACAAGAAAATTTTGGAATTTCAAAGATTTACTAGGATTATCACATATCAGTTTAGAATTTACAGACTTGACAACTTTAAGAGAAGCACCATCACCAACAAAAAACAATTTTATACCTGAATTAGCGTTGATAGAGTCCACATTTTCAGAAGTATGAGTAATATGATGAGTGGCCCCGGTATCTAAATACCATGCTGGGTTTGTTGCAGTATCTGAGGTTGCCGTGTATGTCAAAACATTCTCATTTTTCTTAGGAGGTCCTCTGTAGTTGTGATCATAACGGTGCCAACAATTCGCTACCTCATGTCCTGGTTTCTTGCAAAGATGACAAAATTTATCAGACTTATTTGATTGCTTTCGGCCTCCATTTCCACGGCCACCTCTACCTCGTCCTCCTTTACCTCTACAAAATGATTTTGACCCTGTTGTTGAAAAGCCAAATTGGCGAAGGCATTAGAGAGGGAGGATTGAGACGAAGATTGAAGTTGCTCAAGTCGAGATTCAAAACTGAGCAATTTAGATTGAAGGTCGCTCTAGCTCAGATTCTCTTTTTCAGAGAGCATTACAACAATTGGAGTATACTCTGTGTCAAGACCAGCAAGTGTCTGAGTGATTAAATTAGTGATAGACAGGGGAGCACCAGCAAAGGCGAGATTACCTGAGATGGATTTCATTTTGGCTAAGTATTCTTTCATCTTCAGACTCCCTTTCTTAGTGCACTGAAACTCACTCTTCAAAAAGGTGACCTTAGATCTTGTATTTGCATCGACTTATCCTTTCATTGCCTTCCATATAGTAGACAATGTCTTACAGTGTATCATCTGAGAGGCAAACTCTAGCGTCATTGTGTTGAAAAGCCAACCCAAAAGAATTTGGTTCGTTGCCTGCCAGTCTTCAAATGCCGGGTTTGGTAGAACTTCTTCGGCTTCATTGAGAGTGAACTCAGGTGGGTTAGCTTTGGTACCCAAGAGGTATCCTTCAAGACGATGACCTCTTATGATAGGAAGGACCATTGATTCCCATGTGATGAAATTATCTCCATCCAACTTGAAGGAGTTGACTTGATTCAGGGAGCTTAGCAAAGGAACAGGTTTCGTGGGCACACCAGGTGCTTGATGAACCATTGGGATGAATGGGTAGGTGTAGGAACTGAAATTTGGAAACAATGAAGGAGTGGCGAAGTTTGGAGGAGACGTGTGGTTCGACGATGAAGAGTGAAACGGAGAGGTATTCGGATGGGAGGAAATAGGGATCAATGTATACAGGAGGGTGGAAGGACAGGCGGTAGAGAAAATTGGTAGGGCAAAAGAGAAGGACCAGGACGACTGCAAAAACTGAAAGGGAATGGTGGGGTTGGGTGAGACAGTTAATTCTTCTATGGTTGGGCTGTTTACTGGTAGAGAGAGAGGGCTAGAGTTCTCAGTGGTGACGGTGGTTTCTAAGTGAGGGGTGGTAAGGTTTTGGTTCCCAGTTGACGCCATTATTGACAATTTTTCAAGCTTTGATATCAACAAAATATTATTGAAAAATATGAATGCTCCAGAATAATGCCTCTAGGCGTACTGTCCTTTATTTATATAAGGTATGGTACAATTAGATAATGATGTGTGTCCTAAGGTGGAACATTTTAGTGATACAAAAATACAACAGATAATATAATAAATGATATTATTTATTCTTAACTGTAACCAGCTCTCTTATAAAGTGATAACGAGTCTCTATGTGCCTAGTTCTACTATGATAAACTATATTTTTCATCATTGCAGTAGTTGAATGATTATCACAATAGATTATAGTTGCCTTTGCTTGAGCTTGACAAACTGTTGTTGTAACAACCATATATTCAGCCTCTGAAGATGACAAAGTGGGTAGATGACTGTTTCTTCAAACTTTATAAAATACCACCCTTGCCTATAGTCAACATATAACCTGTAGCACTCTTTTGATCTTCAAGGTAGCCCCTAAAATCACTATTTTAGAAACCATACAACCTGAAATTGTTTGTGCGTTTATACCGTATTCTCCAAGAGTTTGCTCCTTTTAAATATCTCAACGTTCATTTTACAGCACTCTAAGTGTTTTTTGGCTAGGACTTTCTATAAACCTGGATAGGAGACTTGTTGCTTGCATAATATCAGGTCTATTATTTGTCAGATATAGAAAGCATCCTATAAAGCTCCTCTAGGTTTCACATACAAAGTTGGCTCACTAGGACTTTTTTTAAAAATAATTTCTACATAAATGTCCTTTTATTCTTCCATACTAGACCTGAGGTGTTTGTTTTAGTCCATATAGCGCTTTTTTCAAACGATAGAGTTTGTCTTCATGACCTACAATCTCATATCCTTTTGGTTGTTGAACGTACACTTCTTTCTCAAAGGTTTTATGCAGGAATGCTGACTTCACATCAAACTGATAAACCATCTAATTAAAATTAACAATAATAATTAAAACAGTGTGTATTGTATCAAACCTTGCTAAAGTTTCTTCAAAGTTTATGCCTTCTCACTGCATATACCCAAATGCAACCAGTCTTGCTTTGTATTTTTGGATAGTTCCATCATCATGGAACTTAATCTTGTAGATCCACTTAAGCCCAACAACTTCCTTCCCATTTGTAAGATCAAGTAACTCCCACATCTTCTTTCTGTCTAAAGCTCTCATTTCTTCATCCATCGTATCACGCCATTCCTTAAACTTTATTACTTTTTCAAAGTAGATTGGTTCTTCAATTTGAGCAAGTTGACATTGTTCTATGCTTTCATAAATTTCTTGCAAGGATCTCCATTTTCTTGGTAGTGAATCTAATGAGGAAGAGCCTGGTAGGACAAGTTTGAGATATTAAATTGGCTTTCTGTTGATGTAGATGATTGAGGGTTGCTTGGTGTAGAAAGACTAGAACCTCTATTTTGATCTTCCTCTTTTCTGGGAGCATTAAGGGATTCACTGTCTTCAAGTAATGCTTTGAAAATTGATTGCATATTCTTCCAATCCCAACTATTTTTCTCATAAAAAACATCATGACTTATTACTAATTTTTTGGTGAGAGGATTATAAAAACGATATCCTTTTATTTCATTAATATAACCTAAGAAAATACATTTGATGATATTATCATCTAATTTTTCTCTTTTTTGATATGGAACGTGCACAAATGCAATGCAATAAAAAACTCTTGAGTTACTTTAAGCTTCCAACCATACCATGCTTCAAATGGTGTTTATTGATTCAAAGTTGTTGTAGGAGATCGATTTAGAATGTAGGTTGTTGTATGAATTGCTTCTGCTTAAGAATTGATTAGAAGATTTTTGGATTTCAACGAAATTTTCCACATCTATATAAGAATGCGATACTTCTTATCTGCGACTCTATTTTGTTACTATGTGTAGCTGGCTATTAGATGTCTTTGGATCCCATATTCTTCATAAAAATTATTAAGTTCTTGAGAGAAAAACTCTCCCCCATGATTTATTTTCAAGATCTTTATTGGCTGCTCACTTTGTTTCTCAATGTATGTTTTGAACTTTTTAAAGATTAAAAAAAAGGTTTTAATTTTTCTTTTAAAAAATAAACCCATCTCATTCGACTAAAATCATCAACAAATACTAAAAATAATACTTTTTTTTAGGGAAAGTATCCTTATGGACCTACAAAAGTCTGCATAAATCAGCAATTCTAGTTTTGAAGATCTTCTTGCTTGCCTTTTTGAAAAAAAAGTCACATGTTGCTTCCCAACAACACAACTTTCACATATCTCATGGACATCTTTAATTACTAGCAACCCACTGGCACAATTTTTTATAAAATGAGAATTAAATTTCTAAAACCTAAATGATCATATCTATGATGCCAAAGCCAATTCTTATTAGTCAACGTTGCCTTCAACTCATGTTTTTCATCAAATTTTTCAATGTATGGAAAAACCTTTTTTTTTACCATGGTGTGCAATAACTAACAAAGCTTTTTTAGTTTATCTTTAAATACGTAACAAGTGTATCTTTAAAAAATAAGTGAATAACCATTTCATCGTAAATTGCTCGACACTTAACAAATTTGAATCCAAATCAGGAGCATATAGTACATTTTGAATACAATTCAAGTCAAGAGAATTCAACATCATAGTATTGTTTCCTTGAACCATGCGTATTGTTCCATCACCCATTATAATTCGACCAGTCACAGACTTATCCAAATTCGTGAAAAGTTGCAAATCACTTATCATGTGATTATTATAGCCATTATCGATGTACCAAACTTTTGTAGGAGTTTCTTTAGATTAAAAACATGTAAGGAAGAGACACTCACTTTCAACTTCCTCTTTCTCATTCTCTTGGGCTCACTTTTATCCTCCTCTTTCTCTTGGGCTAGGTTGGCTTATTTTGCTTTAAGTCTGCAGAACCTTTATATGTTCCCATATCTCTTACAATAATAACATTATTTTTGTCTCCCATTTTTACCTTTGTTAGTACTTCTAAACTGTTAGTTATTCTTGTTAGATTGACCACTGCTTTTTCCTCCTCTTGTTCCTCGTGAGGAATGACCACCGCGTGATTTGTTGGAGATATTTTTATTGCTTCATTCATTACTATCTTTTTTATTTTGTGAAATCTGCATCTTACTGGTAAAAGCATTCTCAACATAACCATTGTCATATCTCTTAATTCAACCACCTTCTGCTCACTCAAAATGTACCATATTTTATGATTTGATTACCAACATCATTCATAGTGAAAATATATTTAGACCTGCTGTCTCCATCTTTCACAAATAAACTTTTGAGTTTTCTACGAAGAGTTTGAAGTTTAATAGTTACCAGTTTTGCACTTTTCAGGTAGACATATTGTAATGCATCCCAAGCTTCTTTTCCTGACAGTAACAATTCGGGAGAAAATTGCATCGTCCACTATTTGTTGTATGAAAAATAAGGCTTTGGCATCTTTCCTTTGAAGTTTTTTTAACATTATCAATTGTAGTCTTATCTTCATTGTAGCCATTTTCCACCAAATCTCATAGTTTTTAAGATAAAAATAATGCATTCATTTTGGTACTCTATATATCGTAGTTAGTACTAATGTTTTAAAAATGGACCAAACATTAAACCGGTTAATGTTTGGCCATTTAGAAGTGCAACTCAACTCTGATACAGAATGTAAGAGAATAGGCTATTAATAAGAATAAACGCTATAAGAGAACTTTTAACAAACAAGTGGACGACAAGGAGTTGGGCTAGAAAAACTTCACTGCATTCATCCACGAACCAACCCTTTATACACAACTCAAACAATGATCACACATTTCATAATCTCTAACAACACTATCTGAAGCTAAATTTAGGTTGAAGAGTGTTGTGAACAACCCACCTCAGCCCACTGTTGATGACGATCCAATGATTACATAAGCTCCAAGGAAAAGCACTTGGCCCAGGGTTGCTCCTAATTGGATGAAGGACTATGACAAGTGACACCACAGCATGCTGTACGAGGAAGGAATAACGGCCTGCTCACATCTGTCACTATTGCTGTTGCTTTATTAAGGACAAGGATACCTGCTCACATCTGTCACTATTGCTGCTGCTTTATTAAGGATAAGGATACCAGAAAGTTTGTTATCATTTTGCAATATGCCTTTTGTCTCTCTCTCATCTCTGTAAACTTTCTCTGTTTTCTCACCTTGATTCTCTGCATTTTTCCTTATTTTCCTTGTAATCAGCTACTGGAAGGCAATACAATATTCCCCTTTGTTCCCAAAGTTCACTGTTCCATTGATATTCTCTGTTTCGTTGTTAAGAACACTTCATTGATGCTTTCATTGTACCTCCCCATCCATTGGTGAACATCAAACTCGCCTTAAGGTTTTGGATGATTACGTTAAACTTATTGCTGAGTCGCAGGCCACAATGTGCCATGATTTTGATCTGTTGGCCTCCTCCGTTGAAGATCAGCAGCGCCTCCTTCATGAGGTCTTAGCTCGAGTTGCTTCTTTGTCTCCAACGAAAGATTCCCCCGGCGAAGCCAAACAGTTTATGGGTGAGTCCTCCACCCCTAATCCCTTGGGTCTCCATAAACCCGCTCCAGTGCAGATGGCTCGTTTCGCCGGCGTGAACCCCGATCGTTGGGTAATGCAGGCTGAATGTTATTTCGACTTTTATCACATCAATGCAGAGGAACGCATCACCATCTCTTCCTTTTATTTTGATGAGGCTGCATCGGATTGGTATGACTGGATGCATAAAAATCAACAACTTACCAGCTGGCCGGCGTTCACCACAGCGGTGTTGCAGCATTTCCGCTCCTGTGACTTGGAATCACCTGAGGGCCTTTTGGCTAAACTGCAGCAAAGTTCCACCGTGGCCCATTATCGTTCCCAATTTGAGGCCATTACCAACAGAACCGTGCATCTGCCCACCCATTTTTTAATCCACTGTTTTATCTCTGGGTTATGTGCTGACATTAAGCACTCCGTTTAGTGCACACCCCCACCTCCTTGGAAGAGACTATGCATTTGGCCCAACTTCATGAGCAGCGTATACAATTAGAAAAGGGGTTGCTTAAGCCCAGTCTGGGAAATTCCAAGCCCTTGTTATCTACTCCCAAACCTTTCCCTACCTCCACCGTTCCACCCTCTGCTGCCACACCTAACACCGCCACTCTTCTCGGCGGCGCCCAAGTCCCTTTTCGCCGCCTTACTCCTGCTGAAGCTGCCCAAAGCCGTTCTCAAGGCCTTTGTTACCACTGTGATGAGAAATATGAATGGGGCCATAAGTGTAAAGCCAAATCCCACTTACTTCTGTTGGAGGAGGACGCTGACTCCCCTGCCTCTACTGCACCACTTTTGCTTCCACCACCCAACGCTCCTGATCCGGTGACCACTGACCCAGACCTGGATTCCCAACTTCATTCAACCATCTCTTACAATGCTCTCTCTGGTGGCTGCTCTGTCTCTACTCTTCGTTTTCAGGGGACAGTCCATGGTAAGCCAGTGCAGGTGTTGCTTGATGGGGGGAGCACTCATAATTTTGTGTAGACCCGTGTGGCCAAATACTTGAATCTCACCATCACTGCTGCCCCCAGCTTCTCCGTTTTAGTGGGCAGTGGGGACCGATTGCTCTGTTCTGGTCTAGTTCAACAAGTGCCGTTGGTTATTCAAAATCGTGAGATTTTCGTCGATTTCTATGTGTTGCCACTGAAGGGATGGGATATGGTTCTCGGCATGGCTTGGTTATCTACTCTTGGGCCGGTTATGATGGACTATCGGTCTTCCGTTTTTGAATTTACCCATAATGGGCAACCAGTTCGTTGGTCCGAGGCCGCGCCTTCTTCCATTACTTCTGTTCAGTTTAATGGGTTGCGTCGTCTTCGCCAGATTCACGCCATTGCTGAATACTACCGTCTCGACTTGGTTTCTTCCCAGTCCCCTCTTGCGGTCCCACTTGATGCTGCTCTTGACAATCTCCTTGGGTCTTTTGCTGGCGTCTTTCTTAAATCGCAAGGTCTGCCCCCTGCTCGTGAGTGTGATCATGCGATCCACTTATTGCCCCATAGTGATCCGGTGAATGTCAAACCGTATCGTTATCCTCACTTTCAGAAAAAGGAAATCGAACAATTGGTTTCTGAAATGCTCCAAGCTAGAATTATCCGACCAAGCACCAGCCGCTTTTCCTCGCCGGTCTTACTAGTCAGAAAGAAGGATGGCACGTGGCGTTTTTGCGTCGATTATCGCGCTTTTAATGCGATCACCGTCAAGGACCGGTTTCCCATTCCGTCCATCGACGAGCTCTTTGATGAATTACACGGTGCTCTTTATTTTTCCAAACTTGATTTGCTGGCTGGTTACCATCAAGTACAGATCCGGGTTGGTGATGAGTATAAAACGGCGTTTCGGACTCACGACGGCCATTACGAATTTCTTGTGATGCCGTTTGGGTTGACGAATGCCCCTTCATCATTTCAGAGTCTTATGACCAATGTGTTCCACCCTTACTTGCGACAATTTGTTCTCATCTTCTTTCACGACATCTTGATATACAGTCCGACTTGGGCGGCACATTTGGATCACATTCGATTGGTATTTCTGGTTTTACGGGAGCATAAACTGGTGGCCAAGAAATCCAAATGCATCTTTGGCCAAACTTCTGTAGGGTATTTGGGGCACATCATTTCGTATAAGGGAGTTTCCGTTGATCCCGATAAACATGTTGCGATTCAACAATGGCCTGTGCCGCGCTCCGTCAAGGAAGTTCGTAGTTTTCTCGGCTTGACTGGCTACTATCGCCGTTTTGTTCGCCATTTTGCTGCCATTGCTACGCCTCTCACTAATCTTCTCCGCAAAGATCACTTTCTTTGGACTGACGCTTCTACCACAGCTTTTGAATCATTGAAACAGGTTCTGAGTTGTGCTCCTGTTTTAGCATTACCTGACTTTTCAAAACCCTTTATTGTGGAAACGGATGCTTCGAGTACTGGTGTGGGAGCTGTCTTATCACAGGATAAACATCCAATCGCCTTCTTTAGTCAGCAATTGAGCCCTCGAATGCAATTGACTTCAACATATCAGCGTGAGATGTACGCTATCACCCAAGCCATTACTAAATGGCGGCAATATTTACTTAGGCGTAAATTCACAATTATAACAGATCAACAACCCCTTAAAAATCTTACTGACCAGGTTATTCAGACCTCGGAGCAACAGAAATGGTTGGGCAAGTTAATTGGATATGACTTCGACATCGTCTATCGCCCAGGGAAATTGAACATAGCTGCTGATTCCTTGTCACGCGTTCCTTCTTCTCACTTTCTGGCCTTGTCGAGTGTTGCACATGACATTGTTGTTGACCTCCGAGTAGCCACTCTGAGCCATCCCGAATTATTGGATCTGCAGCAGCGCCTGCTTTGTGACCCACATCAGTTCCCTGATTTCAGTTTCCGTGATGGGCTGCTACTCTTTCGCGGCCGACTGATGCTGCCAGCAGATTCTCCTCTGCGTTTTCGGTTGCTTCATGAATTCCACTCCTCTCCCTTGGGTGGCCATTCAGGTATTACACGCACCTATCACCGCCTCTCTTCCAATTTCTTTTGGAAAACTATGCGTCGGGATGTTAAACGTTATGTGAAGGACTGTCAAACTTGCCAGCAAATGAAAGCATCTTCCCTTAGTCCTAGTGGCTTTTTGCAGCCCTTACCCATACCCAACTTCGTCTTTGAGAGTATATCTATGGATTTTATCACGGGCCTTCCGAGCTCTAAAGGTAAAACTGTTATTATGGTCGTGGTCGATCGTTTGTCGAAATATGGTCATTTTATTGGGTTGCCTTCGAATTTCACCAGTTTGTCTGTAGCAGCTGTCTTTGTTCAGGAGATTGTTCGTTTACATGGTACTCCGGTGGATATTGTCTCGGATCGTGATCCTCGATTCCTTAGTGAATTTTGGAAGGAATTTCATCGTTTGCAAGGGACTACCTTGAGTATGAGTACAACGTATCATCCTCAATCGGACGGTCAATCCGAAGTTTTGAACAAATGTGTTGAAATGTACCTTCATTGCTATACTGCCGATCATCCCTCTTCTTGGCTGACTATGTTACCTTGGGCTGAATTCTGGTATAACATGGCATATCAAACGGCAGCCAAGATGACACCATTTGAGGCTTTGTACGGTCGTCCTCCACCTACTGTTGTTCGATATTTGAAGGATGCCACTGGTAATCCTTTGGTCGAAACTCAACTTATGGAGCGTGATAGGGTTCTTAACCTGCTCAAGGAGAATTTACGCAGAGCACAGGCACGTATGAAAGTTTTTGCGAATAAGAGCCGTCGTGAAGTATCCTTTGTGGTCGGCGATTGGGTTTATGTCAAACTCCAGCCATTCTGTCAGAATTCTATTCGCTTGCAACGCCACCACAAGCTTGGACGACGATACTTTGGGCCCTATCAAGTCACTGCCCGTATTGGTGAGGTTGCTTATTGATTGGATCTTCCGGAATCTGCTCACATTCATCCTGTCTTCCATGTCTCCTTGCTCGAGAAATGTGTTGGCCAACCAGATCAGCAAATCACTCCTTTACACCTTGCTGATTCGACTTCTGCCTTAACTTTACAGCCAGCTGCCAACTTGGATAAACGGACTATTCACCGTGCTACCTTGTTGGTCGAGCAATGGTTGATTCAATGGGAAGGTGCCTCTGCTAGTGATGCCACTTGGGAGGACAAGGAGTCCACGTTGAAATTATTTCCAGATGTTAACCTTGTGAACAAGGTAGCTGTCGATGGGGGGGGGGGGGGGAATGTTGTGAACAACCCACCTC
>JAOSBK010023325.1:0-12238 GCA_027568895.1 Erythroxylum shatona | reverse complement strand
ATTTATGAATGATGAATGGAAAGTGATCAAGTTTACTTAAGGCATAAACCTAATTGCAAACTAAATGATGTACAAGTTAGGATGTATATATGATTAAGATTTGTGAATAAGGTTACATACCTGGAATTATCAATTTAGCATGCATTGAACACGACACATATACATATGTAAATTTGAGTATTTATTTGATTGATCAAGTGGAGATGTGTATATGTTTGTATTTCTTAGTTTATAGGCACAAATCAACTGATACCATCCAGACATTGTCAGCTTGTCGAGGCAATAACTAACTGGAGTGTACTGTGAGTATCCTAGATGTGTGACCTCAATTAGAAACGTGTTCTATTCATATTGTTTTTATTAATGTTGATTTCTCTATATTGAATCGATATTGATGAAATTATGACATTGATGATTTCAGACAATCGATTGCCCAAGGATTTTGATATTTGGGACTGTATTGGGAGTGTTTGTAATTTGAATGTGAATAAGGAAAATGAATTCTCGACTATATGTTGAATGCCAGACATAGATATGATGAATTGTGGTAATTGAATGTGTTTCTTGACTGAAAAGTGAATGATGATATATTATGTTAAAATGTGGCACTTCATTACATGAATATGCATGTTCACATAAAAGAGTTGTGATCGGAGCAGTCAACGTGAAAAGAACTTTAAGCTTAGATATGTTCACACAGAGCCTCAGGCTCAACACTTAATAAACCTGGCATCTATGGTAGGTACAAGACAATACTAAAATAAGCCCAGTAACCGTAATGACCGATAACCAATAAATAGATCCTTGGTCATAACAAATTAAAAATGGAAGTGAATCTCATTTGCATTTGCATTTGTATCTTTACATGTGTTTATAAAATTGTTTGCGAATGAATGTTGAATTATATTGAGAAAACATTGTGAAATGCCTATACACTTGATGGTAATATGAAGAATTGTGATAAATGAGTGAAATATTTTGAGATGATTATATGAATTTTTTGCATTAAAAAGGTTCTTCTGAAATGATTAAGTAAAGTGATTGTATTGTTAAGGTGCTTATTGAAGCATGATGAATAATGTGATATATGAGGCATAAATCTGTATGATGCGTTATATTGATTGAGCTCGGTTTTATTCATATGATATATATGAAATGTTTTGAGTGAACACATCGATGATGGTTCGCTCTTTGACTTCACAAAACTTATCAAAATTGCAATGTTGATTTTTAGGTACTGAAAGGAGACCTTGCTTATAAAGCTTATAGTCTAGTATCATCCATTTTTGCTTAAAGGTCTGGTCAACTATCATTTGAGGACTTTAGATAGAGTTCTTTTGTATATTTTTCATCTCATATAGAATATTCTGTATAAACAGTGTGAACACTGATGGTTTTTGTATTGTAACTATATGGATGGTTTGTAATGAAATGATAATGTAAAACATGGTTTGTTAATGAAATGAGATATGTTAACATTTTAAATACTTATGTTCTTCATGATGCCATATGAAGTGAATGTGATTACTCTAATATGTCATTCCTGTAAGGTATGTGTTTGGATATTCTGAAGAATGTCGGGCTTATGTCTTATGGTAATGAGATGTTACAATTTTTGGTATCATAGTATGGTTTGACATTTATAGGGACATATAACAACATTTAGATATGATATATAGTTAGAGATTCGTATAGTGATCATGAGTATTGTTTATTATAGGTCATCCGCTATAGGAGATCAAATCGTAGAGTCAGTTGACCTTGATTCCATAAGAGCCAATAGAGAGTCTTCGGTACCTCATTATGAATAGATGCCTCCAAGAATTCCTAAGAGAAGGGGAAGGAGGTATGATAAGCTTAGAAAAGCAGGGGTTTGTATACTTCTAAAGAAGTATAAACCCTAAGGAGGTAGAAGGTTGGTTGGAGAGAATTGAATGGGTGTTTGATAAGATGGAATGCGAGTCCTATGAAAGATTTGATTATGAGGTGAAGTTTAATGAGTTGATGGGTTATGCTATTACTTTGATTCCGACTAAGGAAGATAAATACAAGCAGTTTGAAGATGGACTAAATATGAAAATCAGAACGAGGCTGGCCATTACCAATCTAAGTAGTTGTTTTTCAACGGAGAGCTGCATCGATTCAAATTGAACAGTTACTAAAGGATGGACAAGCATAGTATATACAGAAGCCCAGAATGAGAAGATCAGGAGAATTTGAAGCTGATTCTAGTAGAAGATTTAGTAAATGCTAGAGTTGACTATTATGATCACGACAGAGATCAAGACGGTTAGGGTTTTGGTCGAGAGGTGGCTTTCCCCATTGTGGCAGAGGTCAGTTGTCTAAAGGGCAAACATATAGCAGTCAATCACCACATATGCCTAATTGTGAGAACTATGGAAAAAACATCGTGGAGAATGTTAGAGGTTAATAGGAGCTTGTTTATATTATGATTCTCATGAGCATCAACTTAGAGATTGTCCTAAAATTTCTAGAGCCCATTCTGGAGTAAGAGTGGGCTCAGTGACTAAGACGACTGTCTAGCAAAGTAGAGCCAGTGGAGTGGGACAGAGAGGTAGTGGTAGAGGCAAAACTGGTTCAGCAGGTCCTAGTGTTAGGACTAAAGTGTAGAGTAATCAGTTGCAGTCTCAAGCCAAAATTTTTGTCATCACCAAAGAGGAGGCACAAAACTCTCTAGATGTTGATATAAGTGTATCGTATGTCATTCAATTTAAGGCATTTGAATTATTATATCCAGGATCAACACATTCATTTATTACACCATATCTGGCATCTAAACTGCATTGTGAGAGAGAGGTGATGAAATGTGGCTTATTAGTGAGAACTCTAGTAGGAAGTACTATAGTTAGTGGGGAAGTCTATAAATGATGTATCATTCAGATTGATCAAGCAGAATTAAAGGCCGATTTGATAGAATTGCAGTTAAAGGAGATAGATCTCATATTGGGTATGGACTGGGTTACTACTTATAGGGCAGTAATGAATTCCTATACTAAGGAAGTGACTGTTGAATCCCTTAATCAACCAAGGGTGGTATTTCAAGTTATTAGTCAAGTAGTGCCAACTAGATTGATTTCCTTAATGAATGCTTTTAGACTGATTCGAGGTGAATATAAGGCTTACTTAGCTTATGTAACTGATACCCGAACTGAGTAGAATGTATAGGATATTCTTATTGTTAAGGATTTCCTAGATGTGTTCCCTGTTGAATTACTAAGTTTACCCCCAGAAAGAGAGACGAAGGTTATGATTAATTTAGTTCCTGGTACTACTCCTATATTGATTCCTCAATATAGGATGGCACCGGTGGAACTAAAAGAACTTAAGACCCAGTTGCAGTAATTATTGGACAAGGGTTTTATCAGACCAAGTGTGTCACCTTGGGAAGCTCTAGTTTTGTTTGTGAAGAAGAAGGATAGAACCTTGAGATTGTGTATTGACTGTAGACAATTGCATTAGGTGATAGTGAAGAATAAGTGCCCATTGTCGAGGATTGATTACTTGATCAGTTATAGGGAGCTCAAGTGTTTACGAAGTTAGATTTGAGATTAGGGTATTATCAATTGAAGATAGTAGAAGTTGATGTACCTAAGAGTGCATTCTGGACCAAATATGGACAATTTGAGTTTTTAGTGATTCCTTTTGGGTTGAGAAATGCTCCGTTAGCTTTTATGGCACTAATGAATAAGGTATTCCAACCTTACTTAGATCATTTTGTGATTGTGTTCATTGATGAAATTTTGGTGTATTCTAGGAATAGAGAAGAACATTATGAGCATTTAAGGCTAGTATAATAGATAATGAGGGAAAAGTAGTTGAATGCCAAGTTTGGTAAGTGTGAATTTTGGCTTGATCAAGTAGGATTCTTTAGTCACATAGTGTCTAGATAAGGCATACAGGTGTACCTAAAGAAAGTTGAAGCAGTGATGAAGTGGGAAGCTCTAAGGAATGTGTCTGAAATCCAGAATTTTCTTAGATTAGCTAGTTATTACATGAGGTTTGTTGAGGGGTTTTCATTAATCTCATCCCCCTTGACAAAGCTTCTAAGGAAGAATATACCTTTCAGATGCACTTATAAATGCCAAAGGAGTTTTGAAGAGATAAAACACTGATTGACTACAACACTGATGTTAGCTATTACATCTGGATCTAGAGGATGTTGTGTATAGTGATACTTCAGACTAGGGGTTAGGATGTGTTTTAATGTAGTATGGATGAGTAATTGCATATGCATCAACACAATTGAGGTCTCATTAATTTAATTATCAGGTTTATGATTTGGAATTGGCTGCAATGGTATTTTCTTTGAAGATTTGGAGACATTATCTGTATGGAGAGACACTTCAGGTATTCACAGATCATAAAAGTTTGAAATAGATGTTAAGTCAGAAGGAATTAAATATGAGACAGAGGAGACTGATTGAGCTACTGAATGATTATGATTGTACAATTGAGTATTATCCTGGTAAAGCTAATGTGGTGGCAAATGCACTGAGTAGAAAGTCTAATAACAGTGTGGCATATATTCAAATTTTGAGGTTATCGAGCCTAATCCAACTGAGAGTTTTAAATATTGAGTTAAAATTAGGGCAGAATGAAGTATTATTAGCTACACTGAAGCTTAGGTCAGTACTACATGAAATATTCAGGAAACCTCAGAGTAAAGATCCAAAATTTGTGAAGCTTACTGAGAAGTTGAAATAGAATTTGAATTTTGAGTTTGAGTTGAGAGATGATACTTTATGGTTGAAGCAGAGATGGTGTGTACCTGATGTTCATAATCTGAGAAGAGAGAATTTAAAAGAAGAATATATGGTACCTTATGCTATCCATCCTGGTACTACCAAGATGTACAGTACTTTAAAACAACATTTCTGATGGCCAGGGATAAAGAAGCAAGTGGTAAAGTATGTAGCTAAATGTTTGACTTGTCAGTAGATTAAGGCTGAGCATCAAGCTCCGGTTGGGAAGTTACAGTCATTGTCAATTTTGGAGTGGAAATGGGAGAGAATTATTGCGAATTTTACTATGAGATTATTGAGAACTCCGAGGCAACATGATGCTATTTGGGTCATTGTTGATAGATTGATAAAATTGGCCCATTTCTTACCTGTGAGAGAGAATAATACATTAGATCATGATCGGCATGTGGTTAAGTCTTTGGGTTACTCCCTTGGAATCGAATCAAAAATTTAATTCAAAGGATTGCAATATAGAGTGCAACCTCGGGTCGTCTCACTTAATCAGAACCTAGTCTAAATGGTCTAAGCTAGTCTAATTATCATGGAATGCAAACTAAATTAGTAAAGAGTGGGGTTTTTTATTTTTGATAAAACTAAATGAATTGAACTAAATGAAAGAAAAGTGTATAAAATGGTGTTTTTTATTTTATTTTTGAGAAATGAAAAGTGAAAACTCAAACAATGATTAAATGTGATAAAATCCTCTTAAAAACGAGCTTTGGCTATCATAGTTCAAAACAAATCTTTTAGGAGTGAAATTCACTAAGTTTTCAAATGATAAACCTTAAAGAACTCTTTAAGTCCAAGGTTTTAATCAATAAACTCCATTTCTTAAAACCTTGTTGAATGCATCTTAGTGTGTGTAATGGGTAAGTTAATACAAGTGGTCAATTGGGATCAAGCATCATCTCAATATGAAACACAACTAGGCAGATAAAAGAGAATTAACACAATCACCAAAAAGACATATATGAGACTTCATATATTAAATCTCAAAGTTCTACATCAACAAATCCATAACACAATACATTGTTCAACACTTGATTAAACTATAATCAAGAGAATCCAACAACAAAGCATAAATCCAAACTTAGGAGTTCATATGTAGTTAAACATAAATGAACTACTCCCCTTTCAAGCCCATTAAACTCAAGCCATCGCTACATTTTCAAGAGGAAATGGTGCTTAGCCAAGCATCAATTCGGGAGCACTCACAACTGTAAACACACCGATAGCATCCATGGCAGCAACAACAAATGATGAAAGCGATGATGAAAAATGGAATGGATTGATGGATGAAGGTAGAGAGTGAGAGAGAAGAGAAGTGTGTATAAGATGTGTGTCGGCTCTCTGTGTGGAGTGTTGTCTCCTCTTGTATAACCTAACTTAGTAGGTTTTTAAACATTGGGTCGGTGGATAGGGTTAAATTGTGATAGATTTTTCCAAATATGTTTCAGGTTTTCGACGGTTCGCTGCGGCGACAGGTAAGTTCAACGCTGCGTATTTTTCCCGAAAAGTTTTGCATCTATTATGGATCCTTCACAACGGCAAAAGAATTAATCGTCGCTGCGGTGAACTTTTCCCAAAAGTTCTCGCTCCTTGCAGGATCCTTCGCTGCGGCAAATGAATTAATCTTCATCGTGGCGAACTTTTCCCATAAGGTTCAGCCTATATTTCTTGATGTTTCGCCGCGGTGACAGATACTTTGCCGCAGCAAACTTTTCCTGTAGCGCTGGTCTCCTGTTGCCTTCAATTCAGCACATTGACTCCCTTCTCCTTAAGGTTCCTACAATCAATAATAGCAATTTGCAGTATCAATTGTTCTAAGAAAAATAAAGTAGTACAATTAATACCAATTTGTAATAATTTTTACTATCAATTTGCATAAAATAAAAGTACACACTCAAGGGTTAATTTAAGAACAAAAATCAAGAATTAGGAGTCAAAAAGTATAGTAAAAGCCATGAAAGTGTCGCCAATTTATATAATAAACTTGGGCTTAATCTCTTGCTAATGACACTCAACACTATTATCAACTTTTATACTTGCCAGTTGTAACACTGGACTTTATAATTCCTTTTGTGTTGTCCTATATTTGGAGATACTAATGTATATTGATATATACATGGTTGTATATGAATTCAAAGATGTATTTGAATCCTTTTGGTAAGTATGTTGGGGATATAAAATGTTATATGCCCTTACATGAACTTAGAGTTCATCGATATGCGAAATCTTGGAGATTTTTGAATTGTAAGCTTCTAAGTGTGTAAAACAGAGTCCATTGGATGGATATAACTATGGTGGTTAAATTAAATCTGTTCTAATGCCTTAAAGGTGATTAGGCATGATTTATAGACCTATTAGACACTTAGAAAGCTTAATTGGAAAAGTTGATGTACATAAGGGTTTAATTGTAAAATTTTTAAAGTTATAGAATTAAATTTATTTTTTTCAATTCTTGGAGGACCAATTTATAATTTTATAAAGTTAAGGGGCTTAATTATAATTTTCAAAAGTCTGAGGACTAAAATGAAAATAAAAGTTTTGGTCATCCCCAAATTTTGGTGTTAATTATGCATGTATAATGTAAATTGATGATGAAGAATGAAGAAGATATATGTTGGTTAAGGCTGGGCCGAAATGATGGGAGAAGAAGTCGATTAAGGTAATAAGTTGTGTAATTAATAAATGTAGCTTAAATGAAGGGAGTGGGTTTGAATGGAGTGGTGGAATGTGTCATTGATTGGAAGTGTTTATTATATAACAAGATAGTAGCATGAATTACTATGATAAAGTCTTGAAAATGCAACTTGAAAGTCATGCACATTAGGTGTTTGTTAAAATGCATACGTGAACTTGGCTTACGATCTAAGGCTTTGTAATGGTATGCATTAGAAAACGTTTTTGTGTTTACTTAGAGTTAACTAGAATTGTTGCTTAGATTGATGAGTAATGGCCTTTTAGGCTTAGATAAAGATGTGCTTAATTATGTTTTGAAATGAGTAAGTATTGGATTAAAGGAATTAAATGCCTTAGAAAAAACAAAAGAAAAGCTAATGTGAATAGTAAGGAAGTAACCATGTGAGAAGTTTAATGGTCGAATCCTATAGTTTAAAGGGAGTGATATTGTGTTTTATACACTTATGTGATGGTGTATAAATAAGAAATTTATGTTTCAATAGTAATTTCATTATATGTCTTTTATGTATAAAGGCTCAGAAGCTGTGAATCAAGAAGTTCGTACCGATGATTTTTAAAGGCAAGGGAGTGCATACCTCCTTTTAAGGTGAGTTGGAGAAACCATATTTGAGAAATAGGATTAGAACATCCTAAGATAAGCATGATGACTTGTATGTGAATTTTAAAACTAGGCAATGTATGGTAGAATTGAATTTCAAATGGATGCTAATATGCTTAGGTATTTAATAAATGACTTTGTTTTGAATAACTCTTTGCACTTAGAGTGCAACAGATGTTTTCATTACATATTTCGAGTATTGCTTTTAACAAACCTGCAATTAAAATGCAATGGACAAAGTATTAATTTTTCTAAAACTACATTTTTGAGTAACTTTGCACTTGGAGTGCAAAAGTTGACTTTTATTTCATGAAATAATTTTTTGGAACTTTCATATGCATAATCGAGTCATATATGCTACGTGTATGTCTTCTCTTTTGGCTTAGAGTCATGGCAAGGTTTCATTTTATCAGTTGGACCGATAAATAAAGGCATGGTGCCTTACATAACTTTTGTACTTAATTATTGTATATGATTTTTATGATCGGTGAGGGAAAGATTGGCCAATAGTATGCTAGGTACAACTAATTAAGCGACCCCTATATCCTTAATGCTCGTACATAAAAGTCGAGTCTCTGTATAGATACTTTTTATGGGATTTAGGGTGATTTCAGACATAGGGTATGGACCCCAATAAGGTCATGACGCTCTTGTCAACTGTAGTCTGGACTCACCACAGATGAAAGTCGAGCCAACTTTGAGAATTGGTGGGTGTATACATTAGTTTGGTCGATTAATGATGACACACATGATTGTTTTAGCTTATCCTGATATATTTCTTCTGATGAGATTTGTTTTTATGCTTTTATGTACTAGAACAGAAACCTATGTTCGCTGGATGAGTGAATTAATAGGCTAGGATTATTGGTTCCTAACCAATATATGTTGAGTCCTATGTGTTTCTATGTGCTGTATGTTTACTTTATAGGTTATCTATACCGTCTTGGTATATATTGAGTTTTATTTGCGATATATGTTTTTCCTACTCACTGCGTATATAGTGTACTCAACCCCTCTACTTTCCAACCATGTAGGTTAATTTAGTGAGCTTGAAGCCATGTGAGGATTGTGCGGTCTTTGACGTTTTTAGGACATTACTGCACGTGGGTAGTCTCTATTTTGTACTTTTGTTGCATAGTGGTTCATGAACTGTTTTCTTTGGGATGGTTATGTGAATATGCTTTATGATTTTATAAATTTAACTCTTGACTACTTTTAACTGAAAAAGACCTTATATATGAACTTTGATACTATTGTTAAGGTTGCTTTGAGTGGACTTTAAAGTCCTAAAGTTGTGATAAATTTTTGGCGTGAATATATAAGTGTGTTTAAAATTGTTTACAGGTTTTGGGATTCTTAAAATACAGCCATTGTGCCGCCCAAATTTTTCAAAAAAGAAAAAAAAAAAGAGAAATATTCAGTTAGCTTTACATATTCGAATTAAGGATACTGTGAGTGTCCTTAGCCCAGGTATGTGGCAGTTGTCATGTGCTCGATGTGGTACCGGGTCGTGACACCAATGGAGCCATCACGCAAAGACACAAAATAGTTCATCAACCTACTAGTAGTGCCACCAACAGGAGCTACTCTAAGCCAACAGCTTCTTCTTATTTAGACGCCAGCACAACACAGTCTCCTATTAACCATTTCCTTATTCCAACATTAGGGCAATCATAAAACCCACTCACATCACCCATAATAACCTTAACAATCCCAATACACAAAACTTCATTGGTATTATTATTTCCTCATAAACCAATTCCTTAACCTTTTGAAACCTACAGTAAAAAACCAAATGGATTTCCAAGGATCTCTTATTCTAGCAACAATGAATAACCTACCAACAAATCATTATGATCCAATAAGACCATTTTGTTTTCCCATAAATTGTTATACTTAATGTGACCAATTAATCATTATGGTCTCAACTTAACTTATGGAGATGTGAATAAGGAAATGCAATAAGGCTGGATATCTTACTGTGGCAATAAAAAAACCTATACCTAAAAACCAAAATTTTTAGATATGGATTATTGAAAATCAAAGAGTGAAAAGTTGGCTTATTGATTCAATAAACCCATCGTTGATGCAATGATTTAGTTGTCTTTATACTACTAGATAAATATGGGAGGATGTGTCAAAAACTTTCTATAATGGATCTGATGAAACCCGTCTCTTTGACTAAAATTAGAAATCTTTTTCAACAAAACAAGATGGTAGACCATTATCAATATACTCTAATGAACTTGAGCTATATTTTAGGAAATTAATCATAAGTCAACTTCTCAAGAAGAAATTGTTGAAGGAGTAGTCCAATTGCATTCATCAATGGCTAGGCTCAAAGGTCATATTTTTCCTAAGTGTCATTTAATTCTAAATTTAAGCAGGTTTAAGGAGAGATCTTATGTAAAGACACTAAGACTTCACTTGGAATGCACATATGCATATGTAAGGGGAGAGTCTTAACAAAGAAAGATAATGGGAGGATCCCGCTCAATCTCTAAACATTTAATGTTGTTGGTAATCAAAACCATAAGGGTAATCATCTGACTCAAGAAAGAATCGTAAAAATCAACCCATTAAAAGTCTAACAATTTTATGTGTGATTATTGTGGTGAAATAGGTCATTCAAAGCAAAGTTGTTGTGAAATTTTTGGTTACTCTAATCAATGGGACTTTTTAAAAAAACCACCAAAAAAGTTGTTGGAAAGGCTATGGTGGTAACTATATATGAGGTGGAATCCAAAGGAGAGGAAATGTCAATGCCTAAGACAAATATTGGTCATTCAGGTATTGTGGGTAAGGTAAATGCTTACTTTATAATTTTTATAAAAAAATATCTAGATTATTGGCTAATCACATGATTGGAGATTCTATCTAATTACAATCCATCAGTCCATCCCCTCAATCCATTTTCTCTATAATTAATGATAGTATGTGATTTATTGTTAGGCAAGGATTTGTTCCCTTGTCTAATTATCTTACACTAAATTCAATTTTAGTTGTGCGATCCTTTGAGTGCAATCTCCTGTCTGTTGGACATATTACTTTAACTTTAAAATGTATAGTAATTTTTTGGCCTTCAATATATGTTTTACAGGATATTCTGACCTAAAAGTCTTAGTTATGGTGTTAAATGAGGAAAATTATATTACTTAGAATTAACAGAGAATTGAGGACAAAAATTCAGTTATGTATATTAGATTAATAGTCAAGAAAAAAGCTCGAGCAATTATCTGGTTATGGCAACAATGGTTGGGTCATCTTTCTTTTAGATATCTTAGAAAATTACAACTATACTTTTTTCAAACATAAGTGATTCAGATTTCTATTGTGACATCTATGAACTTGTAAAAAGTCATCTTGCTCCTTATTTGCCCAGTTTAAATAAAATTTCTAAGCTACTTGCAGTTATATATTTGGATATATGGGGACCTGTAAAAATTCCTTAATTGTCTAAGGCTAAATATTTTGTTGCGTTCATTAATGAATGTACACATATGACTCGGATATCACTACTTACAGAAAAAAAAGGTGATGTTTGTATTGATTATGGATGCTACTCTTAGAAATTTTTTGAATCACCTTGGAATTTAACATCAGACCTCATATATACTTCACAAAAAATGGCTTAGAAGAAAGAAGGAATAAACAAATATTAAAGGTGACATATGCTTCTCTCTTTAGGATGAATAGACAAACATTAGAGGTGGTTTACGATTTATCTCGTCAATAGATCACGATCTAGTGTTTAAGATTTTCAAACTCCTCAATAAGAAATACAATACTTACTTTCAATTCCTCATCATCCCAATTTTGAACGTGGAGTTTTTGACTGTATATTGTATGTTCATATCTTTAAGATAATGAGAACTCTCCTTGATCCTTATGTAAAAGATGTGTGCAAATTTTCAAAAAGGGTATCAGTGTTATAATCCTCAAACTTAAAAATTACATATAACCTTGGATGCTTCTCTTTGGGAGTTAGAACCATAATATATAAGAGGAGTTTCAACTTCTTCCCTTCAAAGGGATAATGCTGGTGGAGGGAATATTGTTGCACCCCAAATTTTTAGTGGAAATATTTCATTTGTATGGCTTTGAATTATGAATTGGTATATAGATGATTATGAAATTAGAATGTGAATTAAGTATGGATGATGAGTTGAGAAAC
>JAOSBK010023289.1:0-12240 GCA_027568895.1 Erythroxylum shatona | reverse complement strand
GGTCGCTAATAATTCTACCTTTAGTGACCAATTTTAAATGGTTGTTAATAATACATTTTTAACGACCAACGTAATAATTCGTCACTGAGCACTTTTAGTAACAACCCTATAGTGACCACATGTGACCAACTCGATTTTGGTCGCTATAATTTTTAACAACCATTTTCTTACTTTTAGCAACTATTAATAATAGTTGCTGAAACTAATTTTTCTTGTAGTGTCTGTGACATTTTTTGGAAATGTCCATAAAATGTCACGAAATTGCACATTCAAAAAACGTGTATAAAACGTCACAGAAATGCACATTCTGTGATGTTTTTTAGAAACGTACATAAAATGTCACAAAAATGCATATTCTATGACATTTTTTTGTAAACGTGCATAAAACGTAATGAAAATATGCATTCAAAAAACGTGAATAAAACGTCTTGAAAATGCACATTCTGTGACAATTTTTGGAAACTTGCATAAAACATCATAAAATGCACATTTTGTGACATTTTTTGGAAACATGCATAAAACATTGCGGAAATGCACATTCAAAAAATGTGCATAAAACGCCTAAAAAATGTACATGATGTGACGTTGTTTGGAAATGTGCATAAAATGTCACCAAAATGCACATTCAAAAAACGTGTTTAAAACGTTACAAAAATGCACATTTTGTAACATTTTTTGAAAACGTGCATAAAACGTCGTAAAAATGCACATTCAAAAAATGTGCATAAAACGTCATGAAAATGCACATTCAAAAAAGTGCATAAAACGTCACAAAAATGCACATTCTGCGACGTTTTTTGGAAACGTGCATAAAACGTCTCGAAAATGCGCATTCTGTGACATTTTTTGGAAACATGCATAAAACGTAATGAAAATATGCATTCAAAAAATGTGAATAAAACGTCATGAAAATGTACATTCTGTGACAATTTTTGGAAATGCGCATAAAACATCATAAAATGCACATTCTATGACATTTTTTGGAAACGTTCGTAAAACGTCACGGAGATGCACATTCAAAAAACGTGCATAAAATGCCTAAAAAATGTACATGATTCGATGTTGTTTGGAAATGTATGTAAAACGTCACCAAAATGCACATTCAAAAAACGTGCTTAAAACATTACAAAAATGCACATTCTGTGACATTTTTGGAAACATGCATAAAATATCACGAAAATGCACATTCAAAAAACGTGCTTAAAATGTCACGAAAGTGCACATTCTGTTTTTTTGGAAACCGGTGTAAAACGTCACGAAAATGCAGATTCAAAAATCGTGCATAAAACGTCACGAAAAATGTCACAGAATGTGCATTTTTGTGACATTTTATGCACGTTTCCAAAAAACATCACAGAATGTACATTTTTGTGACATTTTATGCATGTTTTTTGAATGTGCATTTTTGTGACGTTTTATGCACGCTTCCAAAAAATGTCGCAAAACGTGACTTTTCGTGACATTTTATGCATGTTTTCTCAATGTGAGGTTTCGTGACATTTTAGCATGTTTTTTGAATATGCATTTTGATGACGCTTTATGCACGTTTCCAAAAAAAGTCAGAATGTGCATTTTTTTGACGTTTTATGCACGTTTCCAAAAACGACACAGAATGTGCATTTTTTTGACATGTTATACATGTTTTTTGAATTTGCATTTTCGTGACGTTTTGTGCACGCTTCCAAAAAACATTGCAGTATGTGACTTTTCGTGACATTTTATGCACGTTTTTTGAATGTGCATTTTTGTGATGTTTTATGAACGTTTCAAAAAAATGTCACAGAATGTGCATTTTCGTGACGTTTTATGAAGTTTCCAAAAAAAATCACAGAATCTGCATTCTCGTGATGTTTTTTGCACGTTTTTGAAGGTGCATTTTAATGACGTTTTATGCACGTTTCCAAAAAAAGTCACAGAATGTCCATTTTTGTGGCATTTTATGCATGTTTTTTGATTGTGCATTTTCGCGACGTTTTATGCACCTTTCCAAAAAACGTCACAGAATGTGCATTTTTGTGACGTTTTATGCATGTTTTTTGAATGAGTTTTTTCATGACGTTTTACGCACGTTTTCAAAAAAAGTCACAGAATGTGCATTTTCGTTACATTTTATGCATGTTTTCAAAAAAAGTTGCAGAACGTGCATTTTTGTTACATTTTAGTCACGTTTTTTTATTGTGCATTTTTGTGACATTTTATGTACTTTTGCAAAAAAATGTCGCAGAATGGGCATTTTCGAGACGTTTTAAACTCATTTTTTGAATGTGCATTTTCGTGACGATTTATGCACGTTTCTAAAAAATGTCACATAATGTGGATTTTCTTGACGTTTTATGCACGTTTCCAAAAAACATCACAGAATGTGCATTTTTGTGTTATTTTTTGCACTTTTTTGAAAGTATTTTTGATGACGTTTTATGCATGTTTCCAAAAAAGTCACAGAATGTCCATTTTTGTGTCATTTTATGCATGTTTTTTGATTGTGCATTTTCGTGACATTTTATGCACGTTTCCAAAATACGTCGCAGAACGTGACTTTTCGTGACATTTTTTGCACGTTTTTTGAATGTGCATTTTTGTGACGTTTTATGCAAGTTTCCAAAAAATGTCACAGAATTTGCATTTTTGTGACTTTTGATGCACGTTTTCAAAAAAGTCACAGAATATGCATTTTTTTTATTTTTTATGCACGTTTCCAAAAACGTCACAGAATGTGCATTTTTGTGACATTTTATGCACTTTTTTGAATGTGTATTTTTGTGACATTTTATGTATGCTTCCAAAAAATGTCACAAAACGTGACTTTTCGTGACATTTTATGCAAGTTTTTTGAATGTGCATTTTCGTGACGTTTTATGCACGTTTCCAAAAAAGTCACAGAATGTGCATTTTCGTGACATTTTATGCATGTTTCCAAAAAACATTGCAGGATGCACATTTTTTGATTGTTCAATTTCGTGGCATTTCATGCACTTTTCAAAAAAAAAACGACGAAGAATATGCATTTTAGTGACATTTTCTACACATTTTTTGAATGTGCATTTTTGTGACGTTTTATGAACGTTTCCAAAAAGCATCACAGAATTTGCATTTTCGTGATCTTTTATGCACTTTTTTGAATGTGCATTTTCATGACTTTTTATGCACAATTCCAAAAAATTCACAGAATATCCATTTTTGAGACATTTTATCAATGTTTTTTTATTGTGCATTTTCATGACATTTTATGCACGTTTCCAAAAAACGTCATAGAATGTGCATTTTTCTGACGTTTTATGCACATTTTTTGAACATGGATTTTCGTGACTTTTTATGGCCGTTTCCAAAAAATGTCATAGAATGTGTATTTTTGTGACGTTTTATGTACGTTTCCAAAAAAATCACAGAATGTGCATTTTCGTGATGTTTTATGCACGTTTTTTGAATGTGCTTTTTCGTTACGTTTTATGCACGTTTCCAAAAAATGTCGCAAAATGTGACTTTTCGTGACATTTTATGCACGTTTTTTGAATGTGCATTTTTGTGACGTTTTATGCACGTTTCCAAAAAAAATAACAGAATGTGCATCTTTTTGACGTTTTAATCACTTTTCCTAAAACGTCACAGAATGTGCATTTTTGTGACGCTTTATGCACGTTTTTTGAATTTGCATTTTCATGACGTTTTATGCACATTTCCAAAAATTGCCATAGATTGTGCATTTTCATGACGTTCTATGCACGTTTTCAAAAACAGTCACAGAATGTGCATTTTTTTGACGTTTTACGCACGTTTCCAAAAACGTCATAGAATGTGCATTTTTGTGACATTTTATGCACCCAAAAAACGTCATAATGTATTTTTTCGTGACGTTTTATGCACATTTTTTGAATGTCCATTTTGATGACATTTTATGAGCGTTACCAAAAAACGTGACAGAATGTGCATTTTCGTGACGTTTTATACACGTTTCCAAAAAAGGTCGCAGAATGTGCATTTTTGTGACATTTTATGCACATTTTTTGATTGTGCATTTTCGTGACATTTTATGAACGTTTCCAAAAAATGTCGCATAATATGCATTTTTGTGACGTTTTGTGCACGTTTCAAAGAAATGTCACAGAATGTGCATTTTTGTGACTTTTTATGTATGTTTTTTGAATGTGCATTTTGTGACGTTTTATGAATGTTTCCAAAAAATATCACAGAATGTGCATTTTCGTGACGTTTTATGTACGTTTTTTGAATGTGCATTTTGTGACATTTTATGCACGTTTTTTGAATGTGCATTTTTGTGTTGTTTTATGTACATTTTTTAAATATGCATTTTTCTGACGTTTTATTCACATTTCCAAAAAACATTGCAAAATGTGCATTTTTGTGACATTTTATGCACGTTTTTTGAATGTGCATTTTTGTTACGTTTTGTGCATGTTTCCAAAAAACATCACAGACTGTGAATTTCGTGACGTTTTATGAACGTCACAAAATTGCACATTAAAAAAACGTGCATAAAACGTCACAAAAATGCACATTCTTTGATATCTTTTAGAAACGTACATAACACGTCACAAAAATGCATATTCTGTGACATTTTTTGGAAACGTGCATAAAACGTCACGAAGATGCACAATCAAGAAAGTGCATAAAAAGCCGCCAAAATGCACATTCTGCGACATTTTTTAGAAACGTACATAAAATGTCACTAAAATGCACAATCAATAAATATGCATAAAATGTCGCAAAAAGCACGTTCTGCAACGTTTTTTTGGATACGTGTGTAAAACGTCACGAAAATGCAAATTCTGTGACGTTTTTTGGTAACGTGCATAAAATGTCATGAAAATGCACTTTCAAAAAACATGCATAAAATGTCACTAAAATTCACATTCTGTGACGTTTTTTGGGGATGTGCATAAAACGTCACAAAAAATGTACATTCTGTGACATATTTTGGAAAAGTACAGAAAACGTCATGAAAATGCAAATTCAAAAAACGTGCAAAAAATGTCATCAAAAGTCACTTTCTGTGACGTTTTTTAGAAACGTGCATAAAATGTCACAAAAATACACATTCAAAAAATGTCACGAAAATTCACATTCTGTGATGTTTTTTGGAAACTTCCATAAAACGTCATAAAAAATGCACATTCTATGACAGTTTTTGGAAAAGTGCATAAAACGTCACGAAAATCCAAATTCAAAAAACGTGCATAAATTGTCATGAAAAGCCACATTCTGCGATGTTTTTTGGGAACGTGCATAAAACTTCACAAAAATACACATTAAAAAAACATGCAAAAAATGTCACGGAAATGCACATTCTAAAAAGTGCAAAAAACGTCACAAAAATGACATTCTGTGACGTTTTTTGGGAACGTGCGTAAAACGTCACAAAAATGCATATTAAAAAAATTTGCATAGAACGTCACGAAAATGTATATTCTGTGACATTTTTGGAAAAGCGCATAAAATGTCACGAAATTGCACATTCAAAAAATGTGCATAAAATGTCACAAAAATGCACATTATGTGATGTATTTTGGAAACGTGAATAAAACATCACAAAAATGCACAATAAAAAAGTGCATAAAATGTCAAAAAAATGCATATTTTGCGACGTTTTTTTGGAAACGTGCATAAAATGTCACGAAAATGCACATTCTGTGACTGTTTTTGGAGACCTGCATAAAACGTCATGAAAATGCACTTTCAAAAAATGTGCATAAAATGTCGCAAAAATGCACATTCTGTGACGTTTTTTGAAAACATCATAAAAATGTACATTTTGTGACATTTTCTGGAAACGTGCATAAAATGTCACGAAAATGCACATTCAAAAAACGTTTACAAAACATGACAAAAATGAACATGCTGCGACGTTTTTGGAAACGTGCATGAAATGTCACACAATGCATATTCTGTGACATTTTTTTGGAAACGTTCATAAAACAATGCACATTAAAAAAATGTGCATAAAACGTCACAAAAATGTAAAATCTGTGACGTTTTTTGGGAACGAGCATAAAACATCATGAAAATGGATATTCAAAAAATGTGCATAGAACGTCACAAAAATGCACATTCTGTGACATTTTTGGAAACGTGCACAAAATGTCACGAAATTGCGCATTCAAAAAATGTGCATAAAACGTCACAAAAATGCACATTATGTGATGTTTTTTGGAAATGTGCATAAAATATCACAAAAAAGCACAATCAAAAAACTGCATAAAATGTCACAAAAATGCACATTCTGCGACTTTTTTTGGAAACGTGCATAAAACGTCACAAAAATGCACATTCTGTGACGTTTTTTGAAAACATCACAAAAGTGCACATTCTGTGACGTTTTTTGGAAATGTGCATTAAACGTCATGGAAATGCACATTCAAAAAACATGCTTAAAATGTCATGAAAGTGCACATTCTGTGACGTTTTTTAGAAACATGCATAAAATATCACGAAAATACACATTCAAAAAAGGTGCATAAAACATCAAGAAAATGCATATTCTGTGACGTTTTTAGAAACGTGCATAAAACGTCGTGAAAATGCACACTCAAAAAACGTGCATGAAAATCACATTATGTGACATTTTTTGGAAACGTGCATAAAACCTCACAAAAATGCACATTCTGTGACGATTCTTGGAAACGTGCATTAAACGTCACGAAAATGCACATTCAAAAAACATGCATAAATTGTCATGAAAATGCACATTCTGTGACGTTTTTTGGAAACGATCATAAAACGTCTCGAAAATGCACATTCAAAAAAAGTGCATAAAATGTCACGAAAAGTCACATTTTTTGACATTTTTTAGAAACATCCATAAAACATCACGAAAATGCACATTCAACAACGGTGCATAAAACGTCACAAAAAATGCAAATTCTGCGATATTTTTTGGAAACGTGCATAAAACGTCACGAAAATGCACATTCAAAAAACGTGCATAAAATGTGATGTTTTTTGCATATTTTTTGAATGTGTATTTTCGTGACGTTTTGTGCACGTTTCCAAAAAATGTCGCAGAATGTGACTTTTCGTGACATTTTTTGCACGTTTTTTGAATGTGTATTTTCGCGAAGTTTTCAAAAAATGTCACAAAATGTGCATTTTCATGACGTTTTATGCACGTTTCCAAAAAATGTCACATAATTTGCAGTTTCATGACATTTTATGCACGTTTCCAAAAATGTTGCAGAATGTGCATTTTCGTGACGTTTTATGCAAATTTTTGATTGGGCATTTTCATGACTTTTATGCACCTTTCCAAAAAATGTCCCAGAATGTGCATTTTTGTGACGTTTCATGCACTTTTTTGAATGTGCATTTTTGCGACATTTTATGCACATTTCCAAACAATATCGCAGCATATACATTTTCGAGACGTTTTACGCACGTTTTTTAATGTGCATTTTCGTCACGTTTCTAAAAAACTTCAGAAAATGTTCATTTTTGGGACGTATTATGCACTCTTTTCAATGTGCATTTTCGTGACATTTTATGCATATTTTTTTAATGCACATTTTCGTCACGTTTTTTAAAAACGTCAGAAAATGTGCATTTTGTGACGTTTTATGCACGTTTTGAAAAATTGTCACAGAATGTGCATTTTCGTGGCATTTTATGCATGTTTTTTGAATGTGCATTCCCGTGACGTTTTATGCACTTTTCCAAAAAGGTCACAAAATGTGCATTTTTGTGACGTTTTACGCCTGTTTCCAAAAAATGTCATAGAATGTGCATTTTTGTGACATTTTACACACTTTTTTTAATGTGCATTTTCATGACGTTTTATGCATGTTTTATACATTTTCATGACGTTTTATGCACTTTTTTGAATATGCATTTTCGTGATGTTTTATGCTCGTTTACAAAAATCCCAAAGAATGTGCATTTTCGTGACATTTTGTGCATGTTTCTTGAATGTGCATTTTATTGACATTTTATGCACCTTTCAAAAAAACGTAGCATAATGTGCATTTTCGTGACGTTTTATGCATATTTTTTGAATGTGCACTTTGTGACGTTTTAAGCACGTTTCCAAAAATTTTCGGAACATGTGAATTTTCATGGCATTTTATGCACATTTTTTGAATGTGCATTTCCGTGACATTTTGTTGACGTTTCCAAAAATGTGCATTTCCGTGACGTTTTGTGCACGTTTCAAAATGGGCATTTTCGTGATGTTTCATGCATATTTTTTGAATGTTCATTTTCATGAGATTTTATGCACGTTTCAAAAAAACGTCACAAAATGTGCATTTTCGCGACATTTTATGCACGTTTTTTGAATGTATATTTTTGTGATGTTTTATGCATGTTTCCAAAAAAGTCACAGAATGTGTATTTTCGTGACATTTTATGCATATTTTTTGAATGTGCATTTTTGTGACGTTTTATGCATGGTTCCAAAAAACGTCACAAAAAGTGAATTTTTGTGACATTTTGTGCACATTTTTTGAATGTGCATTTTCGTGACGTTTTATGCACGTTTCCAAAAAATATCATAGAATGTGCAATTTTGTGACGTTTTATGCACGTTTCCAAAAAAGTCACAGAATGTGCATTTTCGTGATGTTTTATGAACGTTTTTTGAATGTGCATTTTCAGGACGTTTTATGCACGTTTCCAAAAAACGTCATAGAATATGCATTTTTGTGACTTTTTATGCATGTTTCCAAGAAAGGTCAAACAATGTGCATTTTTGCGACGTTTTATGCACATTTTTTCATTGTGCATTTTCGTGACATTTTATGCACGTTTCCCAAAAAGTAGCAGAATGTGCATTTTTGTGACGTTTTATGCACATTTTTTATTGTGCATTTTTGTGATGTTTTGTGCATGTTTCCAAAAAATGTCACAGAATGCGCATTTTTGTGATGTTTTATGCACGTTTCCAAAAAATGTCAGAATGTACATTTTTGTGACGTTTTACGCAAGTTTTTTCAATGTGCATTTCGTGACATTTTATGCACGTTTCCAAAAAACGTCACAGAATGTTCATTTTCGTGACGTTTTATACACATTTTTTGAATGTTCATTTTTGCGACGTTTTATGCAAGTTTCCAAAAAAATATCACAGAATGTGCATTTTTGTGACGTTTTATGCACGTTTTTTGAATGTGCATTTTCCTGAAGTTTTGTGCACGTCTCCAAAAAATGTTGCAAAATGTGCATTTTCGTGACGTTTTCAGCATGTTTTTTGAATGTGCATTTTTTGGACGTTTAATGCACATTTCGAAACAACGTCGCATCATGTACATTTTTGTGACGTTTTCTGCACATTTTTTTAACATTGTGACTGTGACATTTTATGACGTTTTACGCACGTTTCAAAAAAATGTCACAGAATGTGACTTTTTGTGACATTTTATGCACGTTTTTTGAATGTGCATTTTCATGACGTTTTATGCACGTTTTCAAAAAAAGTCACATAATGTGTATTTTCATGACGTTTTATGCATGTTTCGATAAAACATCGCAGAACGTGCATTTTTGTGACATTTTATGCATGTTTTTTGAATGCGCATCTTCATAACGTTTTACGCACGTTTCCAAAAAAAGTCACATAATGTGTATTTTCATGACGTTTTATGCACGTTACGTTTTATGCACACTGTTTGATTGTGCAATTTTGTGACATTTTATGCACGTTTCCAAAAAATGTTACAGAATGTGCATTTTTGTAACGTTTTACGTACGTTTTTTTAATGTGCATTTTTGTGACATTTTATGCACGTTCCCAAAAAATGTCACAGAATGTGCATTTTTGGGACGTTTTATGCACGTTTTCAAAAAAGTCATAGAATCTGCATTTTTATGACGTTTTATGCACATTTTTTGAATGTTCAATTTCATGACACTTTGTGCACAATTCTAAAAAATGTCACAGAATGTGAATTTTCGTGACTTTTATGCATTTTTCCAAAAAAAGTCACAGAATTTCCACTTTTACAATGTTTTATGCACATTTTTTGATTGTGCGTTTTCGTGATGTTTTATGCACGTTTCCCAAAAACTTTATAAAATGTGCATTTTAATGACATTTTATGCACGATTTTTGATTGCGCAATTTCGAGACGTTTTATGGACGTTTCCAAAAAACGTCACAGAATGTGCATTTTCGTGAGGTTTTATGCATGTTTTCAAAAAATGTCGCAAAATTTCCATTTTTATGACGTTTTATGCACTTTTTTGATTGTGCATTTTCGTGACATTTTATGCACATTTTCAAAAAATGTCGCAGAATGTGCATTTTCGTCACGTCTTATGCACATTTTTTGATTGTGCAATTTCGTGACATTTTACGCACGTTTCCAAAAAATGTCACAAAATGTGCATTTTTGTGACATTTTTTGTACGTTTTTTGAATGTGCATTTTCTTGACGTTTTATACACATTTCAAAAAAAATGTCAAAGAACGTGCATTTTCGTCACGTTTTATGCACGTTTCCAAAAAACGTCACAAATTGTGCATTTTTGTCATTTTTTGCACATTTTATGAATGTGGATTTTCGTGATGGTTTATGCACGTTTCCAAAAAAGTCACAGAATGTGTATTTTTTTGACGTTTTATGCATGTTTTTTGAATGTGCATTTTCGTGACGTTTTATGCACGTTTCTAAAAAATGTCAAAGAAAGTGCATTTTTGTCACGTTTTATGCACGTTTCTAAAAAAACGTCGCAAATTGTGCATTTTTGTGACATTTTATGCACATTTTTTGAATGTGCATTTTCGTGATAGGTTATGCATGTTTCCAAAAAACATCACAGAATGTGCATTTTTGTGACGATTTATGCACATTTTTTGAATGTGCATTTTCGTGACATTTTATGAACGTTTCTAAAAATGTTGCAGAATGTGCATTTTCGTGACGTTTCATGCACGTTTTTTGAAGGTTCATTTATGTGACATTTTATGCGCATTTCGAAGCAACGTCGCAGCATGTACATTTTTGTGACGTTTTATGCACCTTTTTTATTGTGAATTTTCGTGACATTTATATACCTTTCCAAAAAACGTCGCAGAATGTCCATTTTCGTGACGTTTTATGCACATTTTTTGATTGTGCATTTCCGTGACGTTTTATGCAAATTTCTATAAAATGTCACAGAATGTTCACTTTTGGGACGTTTTATGTACGTTTCCAAAAAACAGCACAGAATGTGCATTTTTTTGACGTTTTATGCACGTTGTTTGAAAGTGAAATTTCGTGACGTTTTACGAACCTTTCTAAAAAAAGTCATAGAATGTGCATTTTCGTGACATTTTACGCACGTTTTTTGAATATGCATTTCCGTGACGTTCTATGCATGTTTCCAAAAAGTGTCACAGAATGTGGATTTTCGTGACGTTTTATGCACGTTTGAAAAAATGTCGCAGAATGTGCATTTTTTGCGATGTTTATGCACATTTTTTGATTGTACATTTTTGTGACATTTTATGCACGTTTCCAAAAAACGTCGCAAAATGTGCATTTTCGTGATGTATTATGCACATTTTTTGATTGTGCATTTTCGTGACGTTTTATGCACGTTTCAAAAAAATGTCACAGAATGTGTATTTTTGTGACGTTTTATGTATTTTTTTTAGTGTGAAATTTCGTAACATTTTATGAACCTTTCCAAAAAATGTCCCAGAATGTGAATTTTCGTGACGTTTTATGCACGTTTTTTGAATGTGCATTTTCGTGACGTTTTATGCACTTTTTTGAATGTGCATTTTCATGATGTTTTACACATGCTTCCAAAAAACATCACAGAATGTGCATTTTCGTGACGTTTTAAGCACGTTTTTTGAATGTGCATTTTTGTGACGTTTTATGCACGTTTCTAAAAATGTCGCAGAATGTGCATTTTCATGACGTTTTATGTAAGTTTTTTTTATTGTGCATTTTTGTGACGTTTTATGCACATTTCCAAGCAACGTCGCAACATGTACATTTTTGTGACGTTTTATGCACATTTTTTGATTGCAAATTTTTGCGACATTTTATGCATGTTTCCAAAAAAACGTCGTAGAATGTGCACTTTTGTGACGTTTTATGCATATTTTTTAATTGTGCATTTTCGTGAGGTTTTAAGCACATTTCCAAAAATGTCACAGAATGTGCACTTTTGTGACCTTTTATGTACGTTTCTAAAAAAATCACAGAATGTGCATTTTTGTGACGTTTTATGCACGTTTTTTGAAAGTGAAATTTTGTGACATTTTATGAACCTTTCCAAAAAATGTCACAGAATGTGCAT
>JAOSBK010023160.1:0-12247 GCA_027568895.1 Erythroxylum shatona | reverse complement strand
TCTTTCCAGCTTTCCAACGATATAAAGTTTGTAAATTTTGGATATCGGAGTTGAGAGATATGAGCATTACAAGTTGTGATGTTTCATAGGATCTGTGTATGTGACAGTCATGAAAATTGGTCTTAGTTTGACCGTCTTAGTTTTGGATCGCCTTAGTTTGACTATCTTAGTTTGACTGTCTTAGTTTTGGATCGTCTTAGTTTGACCGTCTTAGTTTGTATTGTCATCTTATGTCCTATTTCTGATCATTTTAGAGGTAGAATCTCACTTTATGGTCTTTATAAAAGTTGTATATCTATAAGTCTTCTTTCAAATGGTCTAAGAACAAACTCAATTCAACATCTGTAGAAAAAGTTATGGTAGTTTCACCAAGAGAGGTACAAAATGATTAAAGACATAAACATGTTGGATTCTTTTGGCCATAACTTCGTCATTCAACCTCCAAATGAGGTGGTTCTTAAAGAAATAGACTCCTATTGAAATTTTCTACCTCTCCACGAAAATTGGTAGCTTTTGGTGTTGAATTGAAAAATATTGATGGAAATAAAATGAGGATTCATTGAAATAACCCTTAAAGGAAACCCGTTCACACTTTATGACTCCGGATGGATTGTTGGGCTTCAGAAATGGGGCTCAACATCTTGTGGTATCAAAACTTAGGTTTTTCCTAGGATTAGAATGCAGATTAGGATGAATTGTGTGCTATGTGATTTATTTGTTTGCATTGTTAAATTAATTGTTCCCATTAAATGACATGCATATCATGCATACATGTAGGAAATAGGATTAAGATAAAATGTGAGCTAATCGTTAGTATTTCTATTAAAGGAGTGAAATGCCACCTCGTAGAAAGACACGAGGAATATTGCAAGGATCAATTGCACCTACCTCTCTGCCAAGAGAGGATAGTACTGATGAGTTAGTAGCCCCAGGAAATGCTGAACCACTGATCCTGAAGAGGTCGAGACTTGGATGAGAAAGACCGAAAGAATATTGGAGCAGATTGATTGTGAGGATGATGAGAAGGTTGTGTATGTTGCTAGCTTGCTTTAGGGAGATGCTCTGTATTGGTGGGAGACTGTGCTGAGGAGTCAGATGAGATCGTTAGTGCTTGCCTAGAAAGATTTCCTAGCAGTGTATAAGAAGTATCTGTCAGAGGTGTACATCCAGCAGAAGCAGAGAGAGTTTCTAAGTCTCACCCAGAGGGAGATGATGGTGAGCGAATATGAGCGCCGGTTTACATAGCTATCCTGGTATGCAACTGAGATAATGATGAGTGAGGTAGCTAAGTGTCGTCGCTTTGAATCAGGACTACACCTAGCCATCAGGGAAAAAGTGGTGATGTAGAACTTTTGTGACTTTCAACAGCTGGTTAAAGCAGCATTGATGGTTGAAAATATTGAAAACATCAAGAGTGCTGTCAACAAAAAGAGGAAAGGCAGAGAACAGTCTAAGAGGGAAGGTGGTGCTCCTATGTCAGAGAGGAGTGCTAGGACTTTCTTTGCACAGTCTGAGGAGAAGAGCAGTGGAGCAAGCAGACTTAGACATATGAAAATTGTCTCACATCAAGCTTTAACGGCGGGAGGTAGCAGGAGGGAAGACGGGGATAAGCCACCCATTCCCAAATGTGAACACTACGAAAGATTTTATAGAGGGAAATGTTACCGACTGATTGGAGCATGCTTTAATTGTGGGGAGAAGGAACACATGGCAAGAGAGTGCCCTCAGAATCCAAGACATGAGGGAAGTCAGATGCAAGCTTCAAAGAGGGTCGAGACAGTGGGATATAGGACAGTAACAGAAGTGGGCAATAGAAGTTCTGATGCGGCCAGGAAAGTGAACCCTCTAGGGAGACCGAGGGGACAAGCACCAGCTAGAGTGTTTGCTATGACGAGGAAGGATGTAGAGACCATTCCAGAAGTTGTGACTGGTACGGTTCAATTATTTGATGCTGATGTTATTGTTTTGATTGATCCGGGTTCTACTCATTCGTTTGTGTCATTGAGTAGAACTGTGAATGGAAGAGAATTGATCCCATTAGATACTCCTTTGATAGTGAGTACTCCAATCGACCAGTACATTATTATTACTCAAGTTTATAGAGACTGTGAGATATATATTGGGGAAGAACAATTAGTAATGGATCTAATGCCATTGAGGATGGGAGGATTAGATGTGATTTTGAGTATGGGCACATTAGAGAAGTACAATGTCAATTTAGATTGCAAACGGAAGACAGTGGAGTTCAAATTGGATGAAGGTAGAACAGTAGTGTTTATGGGGGATAGGAAAGTCAGTCCACCTAGGATTGTCTCAACTCTAATGGTAAAGAGAATGATGAGGAAGGGGTGTGAAGCATATTTGGCCTATGTGGTGGACACAAAGCCAAATAAAGGGAACTTAGAAGAAATACCTGTGGTCATGGAATTTCTAGATGTCTTTCCCGAGGAATTGCCAGGACTACCACCCCCTAGGAAAATTGAATTTTCCATTGAGCTTCTTCCAGGCACACGTCAATCTCCATTCCGCCTTATAGAATGGCTCCGACGGAATTAAAGGAGCTTAAGGAGCAGTTAGAAGATTTATTAGAGAAGGGTTATATTAGGCTGAGCTCTTCGCCTTGAGGAGCTTCGATCCTTTTTGTGAAGAAGAAAGATGGATCATTGCGGATGTGTGTGGATTACCGGAAACTCAATCAGGTTACTATTAAGAATAGATATCCGCTCCCGCGTATAGATGATCTGTTTGATCAGTTGCAAGGGGCAAGAGTCTTTTCTAAAATAAATATGAGATCGGGTTACCACCAGTTGAGGATCAAGGAGTCTGATGTGTTGAAGACTGCTTTTAGAACACGGTATGGTCACTTTGAGTTCTGGGTCATGCCTTTTGGGTTAACGAATACACCTGTAACTTTCATGGACTTAATGAATAGAGTTTTGTCATAGTCTTTATTGATTACATATTGGTTTATTCTAAGAGTGACAAGGAGCATGAGGAACATTTGAGGCTTGCTTTGAAGACTTTGAAGAAGGAAGAGTTATATGCCAAATTTGATAAATGTGAATTTTAACTAAGGGAAGTGGTGTTCCTTAGACATGTAGTTTCGAAAAAAGGATTGTATGTGGATCCGAGAAAAATAGAGGTGGTGGTGAAATGGGAAACACCTAAGAATGTAGCTGAGGTGAGGAGTTTCTTGGGTTTAGCTGGGTATTACAGGAGATTTTTGGAGGGCTTTTTTATGATAGCAGCTCCACTTACAAAATTAACCAGGAAGAATCAGAAGTTTGTGTGGACAGATGAATGCTAGAAAAGCTTTGAGGAGCTTAAGTACAAATTGACGAGTGCACCGATTTTGACTTTGCCATCAAGTAATGATGGATACATAGTGTTTAGTGATGCCTCAAAGAAGGGATTAGGGTATGTATTGATACAAGGAGATAAAGTGATTGCCTATGCTTCTAGGTAATTGAAATCTTATGAGATGAATTATCCGACGCATGACTTGGAGTTAGCTGCTATATAATCTTTGCGTTGAAAATATGGAGGCATTATCTTTATGGAGTTACTACTAGGGTATTTATAGATCACAAAAGTCTTAAGTATTTGATGAGCCAAAAAGAGTTGAACTTAAGACAGAAAAGATGGTTAGAGCTACTAAAAGATTATGACTTGATGATAGACTACCACCCGGGGAAAGCTAATGTAGTAGTGGATGCACTGAGTAGAAAATCGACTATGGCATATGTGGAGACAATATATCTTCCCCTGTTGAAGGAATTAGCCAAACTCAGTGTGACATTGAGACGAGCTAAATCTGATTGTATATTGGCAAATTTTAGAGTAAGGCCAGTATTGAACAAAAAGATTAAGGAGTTGTAGGAGAAAGATGAGTATTTGAGCAGGCTCAGAGAACAGATTAAAAGTGGTAAACCTTTTGAAATAGAGATACGGGAAGATGGATTGATGGTGGTAGGGAACAGACTATGTATTCCTGATATGCAAAAGTTGAAAGATGAAATTCTTGATTAGGCACATAATGCTCCTTATGCAATGCACCCGGGAAGTACCAGAATGTATAGAGATTTGAAGGAGCATTTCTGGTAAAAAGGGATGAAGAAAGAAGTTGCAAAATATGGTAAACGATGCTTAGTGTGCCAGCAAGTCAAGGCTGAGCACTAAGCACATTCAGGTAAGCTTAAACTTTTGTCAATTTCGGAATAAAAATGGGAGAAGATTACGATGGATTTCTTGATAGGATTGCCGAAGACTAGTAGAAAACATGATGCAATATGGGGATTGTTGATAGGCTGACTAAGTCAGCACATTTTTTGCTAATTAGACAGAAGGATTTCTTGAATGCTTTAGCTAAGAAGTACATAGATGAGATAATCAGACTTAATGGGATTTCAAGTTCGATAGTCTCAGATAGAGATTCCAGGTTTACTTCCAGATTTTGGGAAAGCTTACAGGAGGCTTTGGGAACTAAGTTGCACTTCAGTACAGCTTTCCATCCACAGACTGATGGACAATCAGAGAGAACAATCCGAACTCTGGAGGCAATGTTGAGAGCTTGTGTTATGGATTTCAAAAGCTCATGTGATGATCATTTGCCTTTAATAGAATTTGTTTATAATAATTCTTATCACTCGAAAATTCAGATGGCACCTTATGAAGCTTTGTATGGTAGGAGGTGTAGAACTCCTATTTGCTAGGATGAAGAAGGTGAAAGGAGACTTGTAGGACCTGAGTTGGTACAGGTTACAATTGATAAAGATTAAATTGGTAAAACAAAGACTTAAAGCTGCTCAAGACAGAATGAAGAGCTATACGGATGCACATAGAAAAGAAATGAAATTTGAAGTTGGAGACAAAGTATTTCTTCGAGCTTCTCCACGGAAAGAAGTTTTGAGATTTGGTAAGAATGGCAAGCTTAGTCCAAGATACATAGGCCCTTATGAGATCATTGAGAAGATTGGGCCTTTAGCCTATAAGTTAGCCTTGCCATCGAAATTATCTAAGATTCACAATGTTTTCTATATGTCGTTGTTGAGGAAGTACCGATCAAATCCTACACATATAGTTCAACCTTCAGAGGTTCAGTTAAGGGAGGATTTGACATATGAGGAGCAACCAGTGAAGATTTTAGATTCAAAGGAAAAGGTTTTGAGAAAAAAGATTGTAAAGTTGGTTAAAGTCTTATGGAGAAACCATTCGATAGAGGAAGCAACATGGGAGCCTCTGAAAGCAATGAAGGAGAACTATCCGAACCTCTTCAATGACTCAGGTAATGTAGCGCCCCTTTACCGCAAGGTATACACCGAGACACCCGGAGGTCATTCCAGCACATAACCTAGGATAACAACACGCTATGTTCACTTACTACATTCACTTCATATGGCATGGTATCATTATTCACTTATGAACATCAATAGAAAATTACAATATTTTAAAACCAAATTTTTCCTCATTTCATTTTATAAAAACTCGATTGTCTACATTGTGACTTTCAACAATTTCCATCTGTCCATCATCAAAACCTAATACAATAGTACTACATGAATGAGAAAAATATGTACAATCTAACTAATATGTCTAAAATTCTCAGCTGACTGACCTTTGAGCCATGACTTCTCTTACCAACCACAATCTACACAGCAATAGAGCCTCTCAAAAGCTAGATTCGTCCTTTAATCCTGAAAAGACAATGTTGCAATTTTAATGAGTTTTGCAAACTCAATGAGGTAACCATCATCGATGGTTCACTCAATTCATGCAACACATCAATTCATATAACAATTATTTCACAATTATGCACTTCACATGGGTAATGCATTTTCACTTAAGTATAAGCAATTTTGCATTTCGCTCTATCAAACATAATTAACAAGATGCATATGAAATGCTTATAAGACACTTTCCAATTGTTATGTTGTTGTGACTGAGGGCCTGAACTGTCCCTTATCTAATTTGGATACCGGGCTCATTAATAACTGTCCCTTATCCGATGAGGATACAGGGCTCATTGCACATTGAGCCTGAGGCTCTGAAACACTTGTGAGCTCGAGGCTCATTTTCATTTGTTGAGCTTTAAGCTCTGATCATTGGCTACTCTAATCATAACTTCTATTATCTTATTATCCATTCATGAATGGAATGCATGCAACACAATCAATCACAATATAAAGCACATAGGTCTTCATATTCACATTCAAGCCGCACTTTAATATTTTAACCCTCATTACATAATCATTAGACCTTCTGTCCAAAATTCACAATCAAAACACATTCATTCATTATTCAAAACATAATCATAAGAAAACAATAATTGAGAGTAACCATCTAGGTTACTCACAAGTTGCTTCCGAAGCTAATGCCTGGAAGCGCCGGCAATGTCTGGAGGTTGATGTTCCAATTGCTCCTTTGTTGAAAACTCCTAAAAGCTCCAATTATCTTCAAGCCCTACTCCATGCAAGACTCATGTTCCCACGGTGAACACTAACCAACCTCTGTGTTTTTAAGAAAAATTATAAGGAGGTGATAACAAGGAAAGAAGCTTAAGAAATACCAAACCCCTCTTTTAACTCTCAGATATCAAGACTTACTTTTAACAAAAGTATAAAAAGCAACTTAACACTTGTCACTTTCCTATGGTCTAATCTCTAACTTAGTTTTCTTTGGAAACTAACTCCCTTAACTTTCATCTTTACAATTCAACTATCTCCAAAACTCAATTTGATGCCTTTTTCCTATTTTTTCAAAATTTTTTGAAAATTTATTCCTAAATTCGCCAAAATTCCCAAAATTCTCCAAAAATTCCACATCAACAATTACACTCTCCGAATAATTTTTTTTTCAACATAAGCAACCACAATTTTCAATAGAACCCACATTTATAAACAACTTTACCGAAAATGTCAATGAATGCATGTACAATTATGTTCATATGCAAAATTTTCACTATCCTCATGTATGTGTATTACACATTATGCATGAGCATGCAATTACATTTCTAAGCTCTCATTAATCACTCACATTTACCATTCTAACCTTCCCATAAGTAATGGGATTTTACAACTCTCCCTTCCTTAAAGAAATTTAGTCCTCGAAATTCTTACCAGTTTGCTCGAACAAGTGGGGATATTGTCTCCTCATATGCTCCTCTATCTCCTATTTTGTTTCTTCAGTTGAGTGGTTCCTCCAAAGGACTTTTACCAATGGAATGACCCTGTTCCTCAATTGCTTGATCTGTGATCCCACAATCTTAATCAACTCCTCAACATAGCTTAAGTTACTAGCAACCTTAATCTCTGGAGCTGGTATCATATGTGTCAGATCTGATCGGTACCTTCAGAGCATACTCACATGAAATACGTTATGCAATTAAGACATCTCATTCGATAAAGCCAACTTATAGGCTAAAGGTCCAATCCTCTCAATGATCTCATAAGGACCAATGTAGCTAGGGCTCAACTTACCCTTTTTACCGAATCTCAAAACTCTTTTCCAAGATGACACTCTTGGAAACACTTTGTCTCCCACACTGTATTCCATTTCACGTCAATGTTGATCCACATAACTCTTCTGTCTATCCTGAGCCACTTTAATTCAACTTCGGATCAACTTCACCTTGTGCACTGTGTCCTGTATTAACTCTGGGCCTTCCACCATTCTCAAACCCTCTTCATCCCAATACAGTGGTGACTGACATTTTCTACCATACAATCTCATACGGTGCCATTCCGATACTACTGTGATAGTGATTATTATATGCAAACTCTATCAATGCCATATACTGATCCCAATCTCCTCTAAACTCCAATGCACAAGCCCTGAGCATATCCTCAACAGTCTTAATTGTCCTCTCACTCTGTCCATCTGTTTGAGGATGAAACGGTGTACTAAATTTCAACCTAGTCCCTATAGCATACTGCAAGCTCCTCCAAAACCTCGAAGTAAATCTAGGATCCCTGTCCGATACTATAGACATTGGAACCCCATGCAGTCTCATCACCTCATTTACATACTTCTGGGCCAACTGATCAAGTGAGTTATTCTCTCTCATTGGTAAAAAGTGGGTTGATTTGGTGAACTGGTCTACTATGACCTAGATCGCATCATGTTGTCTCAGAGTCTTAGGCAATCCCATGATGAAGTCCATAGTGATCCGTTCCCATTTCCACTCCGAAATGGGCAACGAATGTAACTTCCCCACTGGGGCTTGGTGCTCAGCTTTCACCTGCTGGCATGTCATACGCTTAGACACATACTCCATCACTTGCTTCTTCATTCCAGGCCACCAGAAATGTTGCTTCAATGTGTTATACATCTTGGTAGTACCAGGATACATAGCATAGGCAGCCATATGAGCTTCCTCAAGAATCTCCTTCCTCAGATCATCTACATTAGGCACACACAGCCTATGTCTCAACCACAAAGTCTCATCCCTCAACTCAAACTCGGAATCCGAATTTGTCTTCACTTTCTCTATAAGCTTTACCATATTAGGATCTTTGCCCTGAACTTTTCTGATTCTATCATGTAGCATTGGCCTCAACTTCAAAGTAGCAATTAGTGCCTCATCTTGCTCCAGATTCAGCTCTACATTTAGAGCTCTCAAATGTATTAAATTAGGTAACCTCGATAACTGAATCTGAGCTATACTGATATTAGACTTCTTGCTCAAAGCATCTGCCACCACATTAGCTTTTCCCGGGTGGTACTCAATAGTGCAGTCATAATCTTTCAGTAGCTCAATCCATCTCCTCAGCCTCAAGTTCAACTCCCTCTAACTCAGCAAATACCTCAAACTCTTATGATCAGTGAAGATCTAGAAAGTCTCTCCATACAGATAATGTCTCCAAATCTTTAAAGCAAAGACCATTGCAGGTAACTTTAAATCATGTACTGGATAATTTATCTCATGAGGCTTTAATTGTCTCAATTCATAGGTGATCATCTTATCATGTTGCATCAATACACACCCCAATCCTTGATGTGAAGCATCGCTATACACCACATATCCTCAGGTCCCTAATGGAATAGTCAACATCGGTGCAGTAGTCAACCGATATTTCAGCTCCTTGAAGCTCTTCTGACACTCCTCATTCCATTTGAATACTACATTCTTCTTTAGAAGTTTTGTCAGAGGGGTCGAAATCAGACAAAATTCCTCAACAAACCTCTGGTAATATCCGATCAATCCTAGGAAGCTTCGGATCTCTGACACATTTCTCGGAACATTCCAATTCATCACTGCCTCTATCTTATTTGGATTTACCTGTATGCCATCTCCAGTCACTATATATCCCAAAAACACAACCTGATCAAGCTAAAATTCACACTTACTGAATTTGGCATACAGCTTCTTCTCTCTCATAATCTATAAAATGACTCTCATATGCTCCGCATGCTCCTTTTTGCTCCTTGAATATACTAAAATATCATCAATAAATACAATCACAAATCGATCCAGGTAGGGCTGAAACACCTTATTCATCAGGGCTATAAAAGATGTCGGGGCATTAGACAGCCCAAACGGCATCGCTAGAAACTCAAAGTGCCCATACCTTCTCCTAAATGCGCTTTTTGATACATCAGCCTCAACTATTTTCAACTGATAGTACCCTGATCTCAAGTCTAGCTTAGTAAACACCAGAGCTCCTTGCAACTGATCAAGTAAATAAACAATTCTAGGTAGTGGGTACTTATTCTTCACTGTCACCCGATTCAGCTGCCTCTATTCGATGCACAACCGCAAAGTCCCATCCTTCTTTTTCACAAACAGTACTGGAGCTCCCCAAGGTGGAACACTAGGCTTTATAAAGCCCTTTTCTAACAACTCCTATAACTAAGCCTTCAGCTCCTTCAGTTCCACAGGTGCCATCCTATATGGAGGAATAGATATAGGAGCAGCATCGGGAACTAGATCAATCGTGAACTCCGTTTCCCGATCTGGAGGTAAACTGGGTAACTCCTTGGAAAAAACATCTAGAAACTCCCTAATCACCGGAATGTCCTGTATGCACTGCTCAGCTTTAGTATCAATGATGTGGGCCAGATAAGCCTCACATCCTCCCTGCATCACCTTAATGCACTCATGAAGGGTATCATCCTAGCTGGCACTGCCTGACTAACTCCCTTGAATACTGCCCTCAGTTGACCAAGAGATTCCAGTACTACCTCCTTGGTATAGCAGTTCATAATGGCCCCTATGAGCAGTGAGCCAATCCATGCCTAGAATCACTTCTATCTCCCTCAACTGTAATACAATTAGGTCTGCCTTCAACTCTGCTTGATCAATCTTAATCGAACACCTCTTGCAGACCTCTCCTAAGACAATAGTACTACCTAGAGGTGTACTCACCTCTAGCCCATGCTGTAACAATTCCCTATCACAATGTAGTCTACATGCCAAATGTGGTGCTATAAAGGAGTATGTGGATCCTGGATCTAGCAGTGCAAATGCCTCAAAGTCATAAACAAGAAGCACATCTGTTATTACATCTAGTGAGTCTTGGGCTTCCTGCCTGGTCATAGCATAGATCCTAGCCTGGGACTGTGGTTGGCTGCTCTATCCCTCAGTCTCATGGAAGAACTCCCAGCTCTCCCTTTACCTCTACCTCGACCTCTTTGTCCAGATCCACCATCTCTGGTCTACTAGACTGTCGTATTACTCCCAGATCGCCTATTGATAGCAGACTGAATTCCCAACATATCTGGGCAATCTCTGATCTAGTGGTCTATAGAGTCACATTTAAAACAAGCTCTAGTCGATCTCCAACACTCACTACCATGCCTCCTCTCACAATACTCACAAACATGAAACTGATTCTGAGCTGAGCCTCTCCCACTATTAGTCTGTGTAAACCTGCCCCTCTGTCTAAATCCTGACTGCCTGGATCCACCTGATGATATAAATGCTCTATTCTGGCACTTACTGAAGCTCCTTTCAGAACTACCCTGCCTCTCACTAGGCCTCCTTCCTCTGGACCCCTGCCTAGTTTCAGCTTGTTTCCCCTTTATCAATTGTTCAACTCTAATTGATGCAGCTCATAACTCAATGAAAGTACCCATATCTGATCGCGTCAACCGTGTTCTAATCTCCATATTAAGTCCATTCTCAAGCCTCCTACACTTGTCTTCCTCTATTGGGATCATAGCAGTAGCATAACCCATCAATTCATTAAACCAGACCTCGTACTCAGCCACTGACATCCTACCTTGCTTCAATTCTAAGAACTCCTGCATCTTCATGTCTAGATAGATCTTGGGCATGTAGTTGTCTCTGAAGACTCTCCAAAAATCTTCCCACTTTAACTGGCAAGGCCAGGTGGTACTTACTGCCTGGAGCAGTTTTCCACCACTGGTAAGCGGAGCCTTACAATAAAGATACTGCATAACTGAACCTCTCATCAGGCTCGCAGTCCATCTGATCGAATACCCTCTCTGTCCTCTCTAGCCATCCTTCGGACTCAGCAGGGTCTGTGCTTCCATAGAAGTCCACAACTCCCTGCTTCCGCAGCCTATCATACCTCCTCTCCCTTCTCTCGGGAACACTAGGAGGCATCTCCTTAGATCTAGGCATCGAGGACTCCCTACTGGCTCCTACCGATCCTTGGTCAGCTGGTTGATCAATTTGATCACTTAGAGCAGATGACCTATAGCAAACAATAATTTCAATCATTTTCTGCATTTTTCATAACATTTCATGCTTAACATTCCTATATGTCCGAACAGATGCCAATCATGATTTAATATCACCTAATTGTAGCGCCCCCTTACTGCAGGGTACCCACCGGGACGCCCGAAGGTCATTCCGGCACATATCCTACGATAAAGGCGAGCTACGATCAATCGCTACACTCACTTCACAAGGCATGGTATCATTATTCACTTATGAGGATCAATAGAAAATCACAATATTTTAAAAACCAACTTTTTCCTCATTTCATTGCATGAAACCCGAATGTCTACAATATGTCTTTCAACATTTTCTACATGTACACCATCAAAACCTAATGCAAAAGTATTATGCGAAAGAGGAAAAGTTACAAAATCTATCTAGTCTGTCCCAAAAAATTCCAGTTGACCTACCTTTGAGCCATGACTTCTCTTGCCAATTCGCAATCTATACGGCTAGTAGAGCCTCTCAGTAGCTAGAGTCATCTCTCGGTCCTGAAAAGACAACGTTGCAATTTTGGTGAGTTTTACGAACTCAATGAGGTAACCATCATCGATGGTTCACTCA
>JAOSBK010023151.1:0-12248 GCA_027568895.1 Erythroxylum shatona | reverse complement strand
TGGGGGAAAATTACAAGGGGAGAAATTACAAAAGTTTTGAGGGGGATGGGAGCGGAAGGACAGTAGGATCGGATGACATTCCTATAGCAGTATGGAAGAAAGTAGGTGCTATAGGTATTGAGTGGTTAGCTCAGCTTTTTAATGTGATCCTCGAGTCAGCCAAGATGCCGGATGAATGGAGATTGAGTTGGTTAATCCCCTTGTACAAGGCCAACAGAGACATACAAAAATGCCAAAACTATCAAGGTATCAAACTACTGAGTCATACCAGTGGGAGAAGGTAATTGAAAAGAGAATCTGGAGAGTTTCTTCGATATCGACCAACCAATTCGAGTTTATGCCTGGTAAGTCTACAACAGAGGCAATTCATCTACTTTGGTGACTAACAGAATGCTACAGGGAACGACAACAGGATTTGGATATAATTTTTGTATATTAGGAGGAGGCGTATGATAGGGTTCGTAGAGAACTCATATGGTGGAGTTTAGAGGCAAATGGATGATGTATATCAGAGTGATTAGGGATATGTATGAAGGAGCATTGACTAGCATCAGGACGATGGGAGGCGATATAGAAGTGTTCTCTATTGATGTTTTCCTACACCAAGGCTCGGCTCTAAGACATTTTTTGTTCACTTTAGTGTTAGATAAACTTACCAATCATATTCAAGAGGAGGTACCTTGGTGTATATTATTTACTGACGATATTCTCCTGGTGAATGAGACCAAAGAGGGGGTCAATGTTAAGTTAGAACATTGGAGAGAAGCGTTAGAGTTGAAAGGTTTTAAAATAAGCAGGTCCAAGACAAAGTATTTAGAATGCAATTTCTCATGTAGCTAGATGGTACAACAAGCGGAGGTAGCGATTGCGATATATTATATCGTATTAGATCTAGGTGGATCAAATGGTGGAGTGCATCAGGTATTTTATGTGATAAAAAGGTCTCTGAAAAACTCAAAGGGAGGTTCTATAAAATGGCAATTCGGCCCACCTTGCTATATGAGGCAGAATGTTGACTGATTAAATGTAGACACACTAGACAGTTGGTGTAGTAGAAATACGTATGCTTAGGTGGATATGTGGCATTACTATAAGAGACAGGATATGGAATTAGGTAGTGAGAGAGAGACTATAGGTAGCAAGTATTGCAGACAAGTTGAGAGAGACAAAGCTTAGGTGGTTTGGACATGTGCGCAAGATGCCCTCTGATGCTTAGGTACAGCGCAGTGAGATAATAAATCTGAGTGGCTATAAAAGGAGGAGGGGAAGGTCTTATAAGATCTGGAGGGAAGTGGTCAAGAAAAATATGTCAGAGTTGACCCTCATTGAGGCAGTTGCTAGAAGTAGAAAAGTTTGGCGTGATAGGATAAGGGTAAACAACACACGTATCACATAGGAAGTTCAACCGAATGCTCAGGAAAGATTCCCTTGATGGATGCCTAAACAGTAGGATAGTCATATCCTCAGGGCTGCTCAGTGAAGACCCCTAGTATGCCTAGCGACGAAAGGAGTCAGTCTTTTACAAGGTGTAAGGTACTGGCAGATCGGGTTATACATCAAGTATGCCTTCATCTTTTATTAGAATTCTATGTACTTAATTATTTGACGTGCTAGTTTTTACTTATTCACTTATTTCTTATGTTCCCTGCAGCATTATTTTAATTTCATCTTCATCATTAACTATAATTCTCCCAGTTTAAGGTTCCTTCTTTGGTATAGATTTTCTTTCCTTAACTTTTGGATATAACAAACAAACTTTCAAAAAAATTATTTATAATACTAGTGGAAAAGACCACAATGTGCTACATAATTCAACATGAGAAGAAGAATGACTTTTTCAATCTGTTTGATAAGAAGGAAAAATATTGTACAAGAATTCAAACTAACAACTTAAATTGTTTTTAAAAAATGATGTATAACATAATCAATAGGTAATATAGACATTTTAAAAAAATCTCCTTTAATTATATTCACTCCATGAATTCCTTAAAAGGGCAATGAACCTATAGAGCAAAGCCATTCTTTAATATTATTGTAAGTAAAAGCACTAGATGATGCAAATTCTATACCCCTATCTATATGAAATTGTGTAAAATTAATTAAACCAATCAAACCTAAGTAAGAAAAGAAAGAAAAACAGAGAACCCCGGTTATGTTATAAATTGTTTTCTTATATATAAATTATGTTTTATAGTTATGTTATTAATTAAAATAGCTCACATCTTGTCCACGTAACTATAGCTAAATATTTTACCTCATAAGTAAACAAATGACATGTATAAATTAAAGGGGAGGGATTTATATTGTAAATTTTTGAATTATATAATCAATTTATTTTAAAGAGAAGATATGAATAATAAGTACACATTTATACCTTTTACCATAATCAATAGATGAATGTACCAAAACCTAAAAATCACTAATTTATAATAGAGAAGAAAAAGAAAATATAAGGAAGTAATGAAAATACAAATATATCTAAATAAATTTTATTATCTTACTAATGTGTAAATTAGATAAGAAGAAAAGAGAGAGTATTGAGTGATAAAGAGAATTTAGAAAAAGATGGTAGTTTCAATTGCAAATTAAAGATGAAAATCATTTCTAATTTTTTGGGAAGAGCTGATTGGCAAAGTGAAAGGGTTGTTATTTTAGACTAAAATGACATACTGAAAATAATAAACTCTAATTTATTTTTAAAAATCACGTAAATTTTTTTAATGAAATCTAATTAAAATTTTATATTTTTACTATTCAAGTATAATGCTTTTCATAAGGTTAGGTTTTTTCATGATGTTTATTAAAATGTAAAGTAAATTATATTACAATTTACTGTAAATACAATACAATTTCATCTAGTCAAATAATAAAATAGTTATAACTCTTCCAAGTTATCAATGAACATAGCTCATGACAAAACGAGACATTCTAAAAGCTACTATGTAAGAATTATTAATACAAAAACACATCAAACATAAGTATAAAAAAGTTATAAGCCATATTCACCAAAAAAAGTAACATGTACTTTTTCATATTTAACTTTAATCTAAAACAAAGATCACACTCACCCATATGGACCTATTGTTTTATACCCTACAATCAATTGGTTGATTATAGTTTTTTGTGACAAAATTATTTAAATGCATTATTTATCTTATAAATATTTGTTTAATTAGCTGATGTATAAGAAAAATTTGACGAGATAAATGTACATTATAAATAAAATTATGATGAGATTATGATTATAAGATTCATATTGCATTTATATATTATCTCTAAATTGTTCCTCATAATTATTTTATTAAGTCTAGATATTAATAGAGTGCAAAAAGTAGTACATTTTATCTTTCTTCCTTTTAAAGGAATTAGTTGATCTTATAGACTAAATTATAGAGATATTTGAACAAGCATATGGGTTAGAGAACAAATTCATTGAAATGACCAAATATGAGAATTTCATTTAGAATATTACTTATATATTTGTAGAAATTCTTATCGTGATAATTATATAAGTGAGCCTTTGAGTTAAGACCTTCAAAATATCTTATATAATTATTGTTACATTTAATACTACTTATGACCTATCCTCGTCAAGGCTACCTTAATCGATAGTCATTAGATATAACATGAACTATATGGATGTAGTTGAGTGATCAATACTCTAAAGTAATTAAAAAGAATATTTTGTTATTCTTGATAAGTATTGATATAGAAAATCATTGGTCAAAATAGAATGAAACTTTGAAGATGGTTTTCAAATATTATTAATATAATCAACTACTAATAATTGAGAAATAATATGGTTTGATTCAAACTGAGTATATAGTAATTTTACGTCTGCTTCTAATTAAAATATTTTGTGATGAAAGGATTTAATTATATGAAAAATTAAGTACAAAAAGATTAGTTAAAACTACTTTGACATTTATAATATTGGAGTGTTCATGATGCATTGTCAGATACCATCTTAATTCATAGACATAAATGATTTAAATAGAAAATTAAAGATAAATTAAAGGTGTTTAATTTATATAATCTTAAATAAAATTTAGGGCTGTAATTTGCATCCATTCCAATATATTTAGGAATCTAATAAGTAACACATAAAGAATGGTTAACAAGAGAAAAGGTAATTTAATTAAGTTGGACTTGATTGTAAAGTTTGATAATTTTAAGATTAAATATGAGATATTTAATAAATAAAGAGCAATATGAGATATTGGACCTTATTTGTTTCTAATTTCTAATTAATTAATTAATTCTAATTCTAATTAAATTTTAATCAAAATTGGAATTATATATAAATCCAATTATTAAAAGGTCTAAACATTGATGTAAATAGGCTTATGGTCTAAACGAATTAACATGTCTTAGCCCCTTTCTACACCCTTATGCCTTATTGGGTTTACTAGAATAAGTATTCTATTATTGATGTATTCTTGATTAGTGGAATACAATAACTCACTTAGGTTAGTGGAACTCACTTAAAGCAATCATAAATTTAGAACAAACTAATTTCTAGCTAAATAGAATCTAAAATTGTTTTAAGTTAAAAAATAATTCTAGAATTAAATCAACTATTTTTAATGCATTAAGATTAATAATTAAATTGATTCTTAACTTAAATTTTTAAAAATATTTTTTAGAATTATAATTAATTATATTTCAATTAGATTAAAATTAGCGCAATCTTAAAGTTGGAATAAACTAATTTTGTAGCTAAATAGAATATAAAATAGTTTTAAGTTCAAAAATAATTCTAGAATTAAATCAATTATTTTTAATGTGAGTAGGATTAATAACTTAATTTTAAAAAATTCTTAGAATTATAATTAACTGCATTTCAATTAGATTAAAATTAATTAATTATAGTTTTTAAAAGTAAGAAAAATATTTCTTAAGTAGTTAAGAAAGATGTTTTCTTAATTAAAGTTACTTATTTCAATTTGATTAAAAATTAAATCTATTATCTTATTTGTTTATATAATCATTATTCCATTTATTTAGAAATTATTTCTTCATTTATTTGATTAACAAGTTTATTAATTTATTAAAAAATATTTTCTTAATTTTATTTATTAATTAAGAAATATGAGGTTTCAATATTTTAGAAAATAGTTTCCTAATTTATTAAGGAATTATTTTCTAATTAAATGAGAAACTAATTTCAAAATAAATAATTAAATGAATTCTTAATAAAATTTAAAATATTTAATTTAATTTTAAAATTATTTTTCTTTAATATTATAAAATTATTTTTTAATTAAAGAAAAGTTATTTTTGGTTAGATTAGAAATGATTTTCTAATTGTCTTGTTAAATTGTTGAATAAGGATTTTTTTCTAAGCTATAGTATGAATGATGAGTAATTTATTGAAAATTATTTTCAGGTAAATTTTACCAAAGAATTCAAGATAACTAGAATCAATTTCTAGTTTGATATTGAAAAATATCCTCAATTGAAATTAACTTTCTATTTGAATCAGGATTTTAATTCATTAAAAAATCCATGAATAGGATTTAAAATATTATTTTAGATTATAAAAATCAATAACTAGAATTAAACCAAGCTTGATATGTTATGCATATAATTTGATTATATATACATGATAAATTGAATGTTTTAATTGTATATGTTTGATTTATGATATATACACATTATATTACATGATTAAAGGTATGCCATTTTACATTTAATATAAGTTTATTGAGACTAATGAAATTAAATTCCTCATTAAAGATTAAGTACAAATTGAAAACGTGACTTTTTAAGAAAAATAAAAAGTTATTTAAGTATAAATTATAGTTCTCTTTATTATAAGGTTAGTTGAATGACTCAATGTCCCTTTAATTCAAATATTTTATCTTAAATTGATGGGTCTACTTAACTAAATTTGTATAGTTTGGATGAGTACTCATAATCATACGAAGGTATAGATAAGACTAGGAATAACAAATATGGCAAGGTTTGTCACAAAACAGATATAGGAGTGACATGAGATGTGATTGAAAAGATGTTATTAACCTAATTTAAGTTTAGTTGGTATGTTAAGTAACTCGAGACTAACTAAACTTGAATAGGATCCTAGTTCATTAGAGATGATAGAGTAATCTTTCTAGAATGGTAGAGAGGGCTATTATTTTGAATAAAATAATAAGACTAACTAAATACATTATTAAATTCTAAAATTTTTTTATTGTCATTGCATATAATTGATTATTGGCTTTTCTTATATTTATATTTCATTCTAAGTTGAATAGTGTTAGTCTCTAATGACACCTAAGAAAGGGATAAATTAGTATCGATAAATTTTTAGAAAGATATTTATTAACTTAGTTTATTAATGAGTGCAATAGTATTAATGAATACAATCTTTTTGGGGCAAAGAGAAGAAACCTCAATGTCATTTAGAACACCCCAAAATACAGTACATAAATCCCAACAAATGTTTACAACTAAAAAAAATTCACTTTATCACTTTGATAATTTCAAAAAGGCTCTCTTTTACAAATACAAGATAATGATAGTCAAATGCTTGATAAACTCTTAGAAATGTGTGTATAAGATGCCCATAATCATTTTTCATATAAGAAACAAGAAGAAAACATGTGCATATGGGCTTTTGGGACCCTACTTGCCTTTGTATCTATAAATTAGCCATTGCAATGACTAGTTAAGAACATTGGCCAATCAATATAACACATTGGTCTACTAGTGCAAATTGAACGCTTAGATTCACTAGCAGTTGAGACACAGGTGGACTATTAAGATATATTGGTTGACTAGGGTGTCCCTTAAATGCATATCGGTCAACCACACCACTATATTAATCAACCAATATGTCAGCAAATAGTATACTTATGTGTTTAACCTATATTGGTTTACTACAACCTAAACGACCAATTCCCTAAAAAATATGATTTTAACAACTTCAAGTGTTCAAAATGATTTGTTTGAGGTAGCCAAAATTAAAACAACTTACAAAATGTCCCCCAAAGATTGTTTGGACGATCAAGGAGAATTTATATTTAAACAAAAACTTTAATATCTTTTAATAAATGAAAAAACTCGTGTAACACATATAAAATATCTATCCATTGTGACTTCTAAGATTGCCAAAGCAACAAAATGAAATTACAATAAACATTATAAAATATAAATGACCTTAATATGCCTTTATCTTTACTTAAAAGATTGCAAACTTTAACTTTCTTTTTATCATCTTTATGAACTATCTTCTTAAGTTGTGACTACATCTTGTTTTTATATTACTTCTCAATAAAAAAATAAACTTGTTAGTAGTATTTACGTTTTGATATCAACAAAATATCAGTTAGGACCTCCCTTGATTTGCCCTTTTTGATGATGACAAACATTTGTGATATTAAAGAGCAATAGTAAAATAAAGCACACAATCAAGATAATGATTAGTATTCATGTATAAAATCATAGTCCAATATTAAGAAAAAAAGATATATTCAATATCCAGTGTAAAAGAAATATTAAAATTTGTAGATAAATTAACTTAAATATAGTACAAACTAACTCAAGTATAAAATGCCACATAAAATAAAAGGAATACAAAAATCATTGATAAAGTAAGAGCACACAAAAATCTCTCACCATAGATGTCTTCACTTCCCCTAAATATATTATTATCAATCTTTCTCCCCATTTTTGAAATCATTAGAAAGAAATTAATTATCCAGAAATGCAAAAAGTAAACTATCATGCTTTAAGCTAGTTTGGTTAAAAGATCAAAAAGGAATTTGATCAAGAATGATAAGCTTGCTCTACTCAAAGACGAATGTTATTGAACATTTAAAGTATAAAAATAATTGTCTAAAAGATCAATTTTAATAGAAACATCTTTAATTTTGTCTAATTTTGAAAATCCTTAAATTCAATATTGCGTCTAAGTAAAAATTCAATTAAAAATGAAGGTAAATTAAAAAAAATAGAGGTTGGAATAAAAAATTAAGCATAGTTGCTATATCTAATCATCATTTTAAAATTTCTAAAATTTAAAAAATATGATATGACAAAATGCCCAAAATGTCAAATTTAAATATAAGCAAAGATGTATCGATATAATTGAAATATCAACAACCTTGGCTCTCTTTTCAATAATTTGATGCAATCTAAATTGATTATTATAAAATGGGGGATGGTCCTTTTCAAATGAACAAGTGAGTTGTCTGAGATTTTGGAAGACATAAAGAAACAAGAAGGAAAAAAAAGAATAAAGGAGGAGGAAGCCTTTAATATGTGAAGACTAGTTTACCATATAACTCAACTAGTCAATCAATGTTTGTGTGTGGTCTACCACACTAGTAGCCAATCCCATTACAAACTCACAAATACACAATGTTTCTTCTTCATAGGTGACATTGGTCGATCATAGTTATATTGGTCGATCGGTAAGGGCATGTAGTTGACCATTCTTGTAACAAAACTCTTTACAACTTACTAAAAAGAAAAGAAAAGGTAATTTTTAAAGATACTGGTTGATCACACTTTGGTATATGTCGACTTATGTGTTCTAAAAAATTAGGAAACAACCTCAAAACTCATATCAAAACATTACACTTAATTAATCAACTAAACATCAATCAAGAATGAGTTATAAGGAGATCCTTATCATATAGAATTCACATCAATCATACCCAATTATCTTCTAATTATGCAAAATCTATTTTCATTCATTAGCTTAGTGAAACTATGCCCTAATTGATATTGTGTATCAACCAATTCCAACTTAATATGCCAATTTTGCAAATAATATCTAAGTCTAAGTACTAAGGTGCATACTATACTTTAAAAAAATTTCTAATTCATCATTCATTGGAAAAATATTCATCACTAAAGAATTAATCTCAATTTGGAAAATAAATCCAAAAAATGTATATATATATACTTCATCCTTCTTATCTTCCTCACTTGATTCAATAATTGGCTCTTTCAAAAAATCTTAGTGATTATTCTTATTCTCTTCTATGCTTATATCATCATCTTCAAAAAAATTTATTGGATACAAGGTTAAATACATTAAGATAAAAAAGTATAAACTCTTCAAAAGATAATACTAAATTCAATAAATACTATCTCTACTATGTATAATCTTTTTTCTTAGAGCATTACAAAATAAGGCAATCAACATGTTTTAGGCACTTAAATGGGCTTAGGTCCTTAATTGTTACTATAGTTATTCTTTACAACCCACATCTTTATGTGTTTGCTTGCTATTCTTTGTTTGAGAAAACAAAATCTATTAATATATCAATACTTACTACATAAATTACATACCATGTTATATAAGTAATAATGACGCATAAATACATTGCTTAGACTTCTTTGTGTGTATGCATCATCAGGTGTCTTTCTTTGGATATTAAAGGTGTTGAGTGTTCTCCTAAGAAAGTTAAATGAGCTACCATAATTACATATGTGATGCATACCATGAATAAAGGCTTAATGCATATTTGTTTGAGCCTTTAAGGGGTGTCAGTGGGTTTGCATGTTATCATAAAAGTTTTATATATTCTTCCCTTAAGAGTTTTGAATTCTATGTCTAGATTGTGAGCTACATATGAAAGTATGATGTTTGGTCTTAGAATGAGCCCAAATGGATATGGAATATGCATGCATATACTTAAATGTCAATGCTCCATACTCATTTGTCATATTAGATCATGGTTAATCATTATATAAATATTTTTTGTCAAACATGGTTTTAGAATTGGCTTCACTTCCACGATTTTATCATATTCTATTCCTATTATTTACAAATTTTTAGACTCCTAGCATGTTTTAATTTTTCACTCCCTACAATATACTTGGATAAAGATTCTTAAAGAACATTTATGTCCTCTTTTAATGTCTTATTTTTAATGTTTTAATATATCTAGTGTATCGTCAACAATCACTTTTAAATGCCTTAATGTTATGCAATTCATTTCTCATCATTCTCATTCACGCATGCATCCAACTTATTTTAGAAGATAACTTCCTTTTTACATACACATGATCTTTAAGCCTTTTCAACTCGTTCGTAATATGTCAAATTTTTATCATAATTGCAAAAGTTAGAGTTTTAATTTACCTCACCATTGTCCTTAACCATAAAGCATATTTAGGTTATCTCTCCTTTTTAACACTCACTTTTAGATTTGCTTGAGTCACCCCAAGTTAATGCTTTAAAAGCTTTCTCTTTCTTATTATCCTTATTCCCTTTTTTGTCATTTCTTTAATGTTTTTCATTAGTTTTAATGAAAGGAGATTGGGAATTCATAGACCCGGGTTCCCTACACTCAAAATAAATGATATTGGAAGATTTACATTTTGAGTCAATCTTACATTCCTTAAAGCTTTTTCTTGTAGAGAATTTCTTTTAAAACATTTTATATTTCTTTCTTATGTATTTATCATTACTTCCATTAATAAATGTTTTTTCTTCTTCACTTGATTCCTCTTTTAATACTTTAAATGGTAAGTTCTTTTTCTTTGCATGCATTATTTCTTCTTGTGTCTTTTGAAATCCTGTTTAATACGTGAGTAAAGCTAAAGAAGCTCCTTTAATAGTAGTATTATTAGATAATTGGATTCTTGAATAGACGCTACTTTGGCTTCCCATGTCCACATAATTAACCTAAATAACTTTATCATTTCAATATTAGTATAGGTCTTTCCAAGAATTTTGAGAGAATTAATAATATCAATGAATCTTGTGTATATGCTAGAAATACTTTGATTATAAGGTTCTTATTGGTGGGTTAACATGCTCATTTCTCTCTCCTTAACTTGATTTATTCCCTTATACATAACTTCTAATGTGTGTTACATTTTATAAATTCTTTCATACATAGGGATTTTATTGAATTTATTTCTTTTTAATACATAAAATAAGATGTGTATAGTCCTACTATTCAAGGAAACTAGTATCTTATCATGATGTTCCCGTTCTTCCTTTAGTTTAGGAACTTTTTTATTATCAACAATTTTCATAGCTATAAAGGAGTTGTTTGAAATTGTTTCTAATATGTCTACAGTTTTAGTCGTAACAAAAATTTTCATCCTTATTTTTTAATAGAGATAGTAATTTCCATCAAAGTAGGGAAATTTACTAATGTATTACCTCTCTTGGTTGAACGATGATGATGATGCTCCTAAATATGCTATTATGATATTTTCTATAAGATTTCCTTTGAAATAATAATATAATAGAGTCACTTTAATACCACTTATTAGTCCTTAATAACATGAAAAGAGAGGTGAATTAGGTGTTGATAAATTTTAAATAAAATATTTGTCTAATGTGTTAATGAGCATAATTTATAAAAATGAAAATATGATATAAAATAATAAACTTTAACAATAAATTTAAATAATAATATAAAAAGGGTAAGGGAAGAGAAATATGATTTGATGTATAGTTTTTGACAAATAACTTTTTTCTACTTCCACTCTCAAAACTCTTCTTGGAATTTCACCATAACCTTTCCTTTAAGAAGAAAATTAACTTTTGTACAAGGTTTTCTTAACGAATAGGAATCCTTTTACAATCTTTCTTTACACTAAAGAGGAATCTAAATTCCATTTAGAACACTCTAAAGTACAATCACTCTAAAGTATAATATATAAAGTCCTCAAAAAGGCTCACAATTAACAAATATCTAACTTTGTCACTTTGATAATTTCAAAGAGACATACTCAAACAAATATGAGACAATGATACTCAATTACTTGATAAACACTCAGAAATGTGTGTATAAGACACCCATAATCTTTCCTATGTAAGAATAATGAAAAAACATTATGTGTAGGCTTTTAAAACCCCTACTAGCCATTGGATCTAAATATTAATCATTACAATAGCTAGTTCCAAAACTCTAGTCAACTAGTGTAGCATATTGGTCAACCAGTGTGCATTAAATACACAAATTCATTAGTCATTGAGACATTGATCAACCATTAAGACATATTGGTTGCCCAATATGTCTAATAAATGGACATTGGTTGATCACACTATTAGATTGATTAACTAATGTAACATCCCATCACCGATGGGAAGGGTAGAATAGTAATTTGAAATGGTTTATGAGTGTTTAGAATTGTCTTGATATGTTCATGCATCCACATACACATGAATAGTAAATTTTGCACATGTAAATAACTGTACATGCATTCATGACATTTCCCGGTATATTTGTTAATAAATGTGATTGTTATGAAAAATGTGATTTGTGTGC
>JAOSBK010023140.1:0-12248 GCA_027568895.1 Erythroxylum shatona | reverse complement strand
CAAGCACCACTTGTTCATCAACTTGAAGGAGGTAAAGATAGGTTTTTCTTAGGGTAGAAGATACAAATAGCAAAGTGGCTTAGTGTAGGAAGGAAAATAGAGAAATTTCTTAGAAGGGGTTTGAAGGAAAAACTCTGCATGTGGGAAGGAAACTTAGAGAAGATGACCATCAAGAATGAATCTAGACATATAACTTAACTTTTCAACTGTCAAAAATAGTAACTTACATCTTAGCAAAGTACCAAGCCTAAGTGACATTTGTCACTTTCCTCATATCTAAGCTCTAACTTAGCTTTTTTTGAAACTAATTCCCTTAACTTTCATCTTTACAATTCAACTATCTCCAAAACTCTATTTGATGCCTTTTTCCTATTTTTCCACAATTTTCCAAAAATTTATTCCTAAATTCACCAAAATTCTCCAAAAATTCCATATCAACAATTACACTCTCCAATTCAACTTTTCAACATATACAACCCCAATTTTCAATAGAACCCACATTTATAAACAATTTTATCGGGAAGTGTCAATGAATGCATGTACAATTTTGTTCGAGTGCAAAATTTTCACTATTTTCATGTATGACACATTATGCATGAGCATGCAATTACATTTCTAAGCTCTCTTTAATCACTCACATTTACCATTCTAACATTCCCACAGGTAATGAGATGTTACAATTACCCTGAATTATAAGGTTATTGTATTATTGCATCTCATTTCTTATTTAAAAATTATGAACTTTTTTCATCCTAATAGAATCATTCTCATTAAACATAAGGTTCTATTATATTTTTGATGTTGCAAAAATTAGATTGAGTTTCATGTAAATAATTGTCTTGATCTTATATTATACAAAAGCTTTTAGTTTTCTACTTTAGCTATGAGTGAATTGATAACTCAAATGGATTGGAAACAATTGGGTCCAAAAGGTTGAAGTTTCTTCTCCTATCACAAAATCAAGTTTTACCAAAACATAGGCATGACAATAAGTTTGGCCCAGCCTAAAGCTTAATCAAGCCCATGGCACCTAGCCCCAGACCTAGCCCCAGTTTTAGCCCCTATTCGATAGGCCTTGGGCTGCTTGAAGCTTAACCTTACTTAATTTTTCATTTTTCTAAATTGAGACTAGAAAACGACATCATTTTACTTAAAACAATGTTGTTTTCTATAATTTTTAGGTCTCTAATTGAGTCGAGCTTGGATCAAATAACTCGAGCTTAAATCTGACCTAAAGTCTAAAAACTTTAAAAAAGCTTGAGCCAAACTTGAAGCTGAGTAACTATGCTAGGCCCATTGACTTTAAGCCGACCCCGGACTAAATAATCAACCAAACAATAATTATAGTAAAACTAGCATGGAAATCTATTAGCAAAATCCCCACATGTATTTTCTAACTCTTTATTTAAAGATTAAAGATAATCTTAAGATTGGTTTGATGATGTGGACATTCATGATTACATTGGCACTTATAGAAATATTTTTGCAAAATGTTAACATTAAAACTATCTTTCATTATTTAAAGATTCAGTATTTCGTATTGGTTCTTATTTATTAAATATCTCATATTTAATCTTAAAGTTTCTTAAATTTTACAATCAAGTTCAACTTGATCAAAAAATGTTTCTCTCTTTCACTTGTTATTTGTGTGTGATCCATTAGGCTCTTAAATATATTGACAATGTAAGTAAATTATAACCCTAGATCATATTCATGATTAGATAAATTAAGCTCCTTTAATTCTCTAATTAAATAATTTATATACATAGATCCAAATTGGTCTATAGTAATGCATTATGACCATCTAAATATTTATGAATGTCAAGGTAGTTTTGATTAACCTTTTTATGTATGTTTTTTCGTATAAGACAATCATTCCATAATACAATGTTCAATTAGATATAAAGCATGAAATTAATGTGTACTCTATTTAAATCCAATTATGTTACTTCTCCAATATTAATAATTAATTTTACCAATGATATTTGAAAACTATTCTCAAAGTGACCTTGGCTTCTTGAACCAATACTAATTGAGAATAATAAAACATTTTCTTTAATCACTTTAGGGTCATGAATCTTGTATTAATCACTCAATTATATCCACATAGTTCATGATATATTCAATGATTATCAATTAAGCTACCTTTGGTTAGAATATGTTATAAGTATTATCAAAACATGATAATCCCTATATGAAATACTTTGGAAATCTCAAGCGAAATGATCACTTATACAATTATCAAAGATCTAATGCTAAAAGATCACTTATATAATTATCATAATAAGAATTTTCATAGATATACAAGTATTGTCCAAAATAGATTTCTCATATAGGGGATATGGTGAGCTTTTTTCTAATAAGTATTCACACGTTTGTTTAAGTATTTTAAACTTTAGTCTATAAGATCAACTACTTCTTTCATAAGGAAGAAATATAACATATGCTAGTATTTTTACATTCTATTAATGTCCATTCTCAATAGAACAATGACTATAAATAATTCAGGGATAATATATAAATATAATATAAATCTCATCATTATTTTATTTTTAATGTACACTTATCTCATAAACCTTATCGTATATATCTAAATATCTATAAGAAAAAGAAATCTCTAAATAATATTGTCACCATAACTATATTATATTGATTTGCTATATGGCATAAATCCTTAGTTGAAGCACCTATTACAAAACTAGAATTAGAATCCATTACTAAAGGTTTAGAGGAGGAAGAGAACATTGAAACAAAATTTCTAAAAGAGGAAGATTGAGATAAAAGGTCTAGTGGAGAAGGATGAATAAATAAGGTTAATATTGGGTGATGGTAATTTCAATATATGTTTGTTAGGTAGGATTTTGCATACCAGGTTCAAAGAGTTTTTTATGGCAATTTTGTGTTTTAATAAGGACTTGGTTCTACAGATATCTCTTTTGAACCAATCTAGTATGAAATTGTCTTGCACAAGCGATGGAAAATTTCATGATAGGAGTTAGCTTGTTTTAATCATGAGATTGTCATAGAGACTTACTTAAAGGATTCTCAAGTTAGGCATATCTTCGATTCGAATCACCTGTTTTCGTTACTCTGTGCTTACTCTATTTTATAAGCATTCATCCATTTACTTTTTATGAGTCCCATTTATTGAATGAGTTGATGCTCATAGAATAGGGTAGACGCAGAATAATGGAAACAAGTGACCTGTTTCCGCATATCTTATTACTTATTTTCGTTGAACATAATATATTATTTTGTTAAGACTATAAAGATTCAATGTTGTAAATGTCTTTCTTATAATATTTTATTGACCTATTTTTTATATGACTAATACAACTTGTCAAAGAATAGGCATTCTTTTTTGTGTAAATAATGTCTTTTATCTAGAGAGCTCATTTATGGTGAAAATTTTATATAGATTTTAAAATAATACTACAAAATATGTTAATTTGATTTTAAAATATCTTCTTATAAAGTACATTATTTGTAGATAGCTTCCTAGGGGATAGTCGAGTTGGTGGACTGGAGGGGCATAGGACTAAAAGGTCCTGTGCTCAATTCCCCTTACTTACATTCTCTCGATTGAGCCTGTCGTACAGGGTTTACCTAGTTTAAAGCACTCGGTTGGCATGATTTGTAGGCTATTGCGTCAATTCGAAGGTTTACTTAGTGCACATCCAAAGGGTAGCGGCTACGGGTTCCTTCGTTTAAAAAAATGTAGATAAATGCTACCCTTTTTTGTATTGAGTTTTATGTAGTGATCAACCTCGCTGCACGCACGACTTTTTACAATTCTTTTTGTTTATCAAGTTTATTGTCAAAATATTATGTTTATTACATTTATAGATAAATATTAATCGATTATATTAATGAAAGATCTAATTAATCGATAATTCTCTTTATAAGTAATGTTACTATTATACTTTAAAGCGTTATCGTATGATTAACAAATTTAATTAGATAATTAGAATAATTTAATATAATATTTATTTTTTATTAGACTCTTATTATATATAAATAATATTTAATATTTAATTGTATTAAATATTAATATTAATATTTTTAATAATTATGATATGTTATTAATCAAATTAACTTAAAATTAAAATTTTAATAGTTAATAGTATAATAAGAAAACAATAAAAATAAAATGATGAAATGAATTAAATTAATATTAATATTAATATTTAATAGTATAATAATAAAAATTAAAATAAGATGAAAAAACAAAAATAAATTTTAATTTCAATTTTGATAAAAATAAGAATAATAAAAATAGAAGTTGAACTAAAGAATCTTTACAATATATTAATTTAATTTACTCGAGATATTTAAAAATGATTGCAAATAATAATAATAATAACAACGTGGTTACTCGTAATTGACGTTCGACAGTTGCAATCGTGTATATTTGACGCAAGCGTTGTCTTGATATTCGCCGAGGAGAAACTTTAGCAGATTCTGATTCTCGTCATAAATGTTAAACGACCCAAGACAAGTCATTATATTCTGAAAAGAATCAAAAGCTACGATCACCAACGAAAGACCATCCAACACCTGTTCTACTGATGTTATTGAACAGTGGCGCGATTTCCCACCAACTCCAACGAACTTTACCTGCCTTTGTCGTAATTGGATACTTAGGAAATTCAAAAACATGAACTAGTAACGGTCGTTATCGGAACCCTAACACGCATGCTTATGATCCGACAAGGAAGAAAAATCAAACAATTAAAAAATGTATCACGTCATCCGTTTCAGTTCAAATCACATAAAACTTCGCTCAACAATATCTCCTATGCTTTGGGGTTTTCTGGGTATATACAAAGGATCACTTTTTTCGTTAATCCGATTGTTCTTTAGATCTATTCGGTTCGATGATGTACGAAATCTCTAATATTTGCGTCGTTCCAGAATAGGAAGCACAAATCTAATATTCCCTAACCTAAATTGTAGGGATTTTTGTAGCTTTAATGCCGAGTCACGTAGCGGAGATCTTCCCAACAAGACGCTGGTCTTCCAGTGCTCCGTTGGTAGTAACAGAGAGTAACGGGGTCTCCGTAAACGTCAACGGGATATCGAGCAACCCAGGGTTTACATCGGCGGCCGTTAACGGCGTCAAAAGCAGATTTAGTTTCAGAGGAATATACGCTCGAGGGTGGAGACACCGTTTTGAGAAACTTAGGAGGAGAGAGAACGGCTCTAATCTTCGAATCAGGAGACGAACGATCGTATTCTTGCATGAGAATCGACAATTCCTCATCAGATTTTATTGAAATCAACGTCTCCAAGTCTCCGTTCGGTAACTGACACCTTAATTCAACGGAATATCCACAGAATTCTCCAAGCTTAACCATCAGCTCTGTATAAATAGAAACGACGCATCGTCAATCAAAATCCTGACTGCAATATATGCGTGAAAGGGAAGCAATTAAAACAATTGAATACGAACCCGCAAAGGTAATAGAACGATCGACGGCAAAAACTCTGGTGAGTCCGCCGAGGTATCGTAGCACGCCATCGCCTGGACGAGGAAGAATCCGACCACCATAACTACAAAGAAATTTGACAGTCCCATTGGTGGAAGCTCTGTTCCACCCCCTATCGATCACCATGAGAACGAGCAATAGTTTGTTGAAGGAAGCTTCTAGACGATATCTAAACGACAAGAATAAGAGAAATCAATGACTTGCTTCTGTGTCTCAAACCAAGAGGGAAGCGAAAAGCGAGGGGTATATATAGGAGTGTTTTGGAAAGATAACGGCATAAGCGGAATCCACACGCAAAGCGGAGGTTTAATATTAATTGGAAATTAAGGCAAAATCAAAATTCCAGTTCTGGTGGGAAAACGACTAAACGAGGGTGTGTCTATTTTTGGTTTGGGTCCTTAAACTAAGGCTTAATTAGATATTCTTTTCCTATTTATTTTATGTTACTTCTTAGTTTATTGTTCTTCAAGCCATTATTGTCCTTTGCATGGAATTAAAAAGAGTTGTGGCAATTAGGGTTACATATTTCCTTATACATTCTTATGTTTCAAAATATCAAATAATTGCCTAAAAAGGGTGGCTTAAAGACTCCTTATAGGGTCATGAGTTCAACTCTTAAGGTCTCCTTATAACCTTGTAATAACTAAAGGTTTTTCTAAGTTATTTGATACATATTATTATTTAATACTTTTATAAAATATATTATAATTTACATATTGTTATGCACGTATGAAGGATATTTATTTTTAACACTTATATAAAATATATTATTTGCTCAAAACAATCATTACTACGTATTTTTTGATAAATTGAAATTTTAGGTATTTTATATATTTGAAAAATAAATCATTTTTAAATAAAATATCATTGTCATCTGTTGGTAATCATTTAGGACGGGATGTGATGCCAATTCCTAATACTTTCTTTGTACATTCCAACAACTAACCTAACAATGTCTTAAAGCATCACCAACTATATAAGATCATCAAGAAGGACCTTAATTTATTAGCTAGGCAAAATTAATGAATTGACCGAAATTGGAGGAGGATATCTAGTGACCTCTTGCTTCTAAATATGTTGAATAAGTCAAATAGTGTAATTGGACACAAGATTATCTATGCCATTTAACCTATTCAAGGTCGGTTTCACTAATTTTTAACCATACATTTATGTGAGTTTTATATAAATGTGTAGATAAAAATTACTAGAAAAGTATTAGAACAAGTTTATAAGAACAAATGATCTATTTTTGAATGATTTAGTCGTTCGAAGGGAGAATTTAAATATTTATTCGTAACGTAATTAAAAGTGTAATAATTTAGTTTGATACATCACCTAATTTATTAAGTAGTGATGTGATTTGGTAGGTTTTTATATATTTCAGGTAATTCTAAATACCTAGGAAAAGGACTAATTTGCATGATTCATTAAAAACTTTGTAACAAGTTATCTTTTTCTTCCTCCATTCCCAGTCCATAACTTGTCCATGTTCTTTCCTTGTTCCGAAGGTTTTCCCGATGACACTGCCGGGTGGGGTTATATGACGCACAACTGTAACACGTGTAAGGACGTAGTACATTGGGGCAGGATTGAGTTCCATGTAAGTGTCACTGTTCCAGTACAAGGTTCCCCTAATTTTAGTTAAAGCTCGAATGTTCATAGACTGACACCATTGCCAAATGGGGTTTATCGTCTAGCGGCAGGTAGCAACCGCCCTCTGTTGTGCGTAAAAGCACCCCCCAATCCCTAACAAGTTCAAAGGGTTGTGACTAGACATCTAGCTAAGTCGTTGTTTCTGGCTGAAGTGGTAAGAGATCATGTCGGAGACACTTGCCTGTGTTTCCATGGAAACGAAGCAGGTAAATAACGTTCTACGGAAACGGAGCATGTAACGTTCTATCTGATTCTTATTTATGAGCTGAAGTTGAAGCGAGAAAGGTGAACCAGGTGAGTAAAGTGGTTGTATTTTTTGCTTTTTTGCTTTTTTGTTTTTGTTTTTAATTTAATATAGAATTGGCAGTTTTACACTTTTACTTTTTAGTGTATATTAAAGTTGATAATGGATAGGCTTATAAGTATAACTAACTAGCTCTTTTTATTTATAAGTTATTTAAAATAAAATGTTATTTTAATTGATTAGTTCTTTATTTAGTAATTAAATGATATTATTTTGTTATATTTTTAAAAATATTGATTAAACTTAATCGAGTTGCCTTTTCGAACTTAAACGTAAATTTTATTCAAAACCCTATTATCTTGAATTTTAAAAGTTAATTTTAAATTAAGCCTAAATCAAACTATCAACCTTAAATATAAAAACAATAACATCTCAATAAAAATTTCTTTAATATGCAAAATCTAAAGAGGTTCAGTAATATACAGCTTTATTTTAGTAGAGACATTGTTTCCGAATTACCCACATAAAATAAAATAATATTAATCATAATCATAATCATAAATATAAATGTAAATCAAATAAAATAAATACTTAATAAATAAAATTAAAAATATGATAAACATAGATAAGATTAAAAATATGAACCTTAAATATATATTAAGTAAATTATTATATATACGTAATAATATGCAAACCATATATTTTTTTAATAAGTCATTTGAATCTACCGCTCTTCGAATTATCTATTATTTATAGAGCCTATTATATTTTCATTCTCAATCACTCGTCCTTTTTAAGGTTTTAAAGATTATGTAGTGCCTCGCTACGAGTCGACATATGCATTAATATAATAAATGATTGAGTTATTAAAAGGAATGAGGCCCTCTACTCCAACTTCATAAATTTCTTATAACCTTTTTAAGTGTCTGAGAAATTTTGAATCAAATAAGTGATAATTAGCTAGATTATATCCAAATTTAATAAATTTAGTTTAAAACTTGATCAATTAAAATTAAAATTTTATTAAATTTGAATCCAATCTAAAGTTTAAATTTTTAAAAAATCTAAATGTAAATCAAAACTTAAATTAAAATTTATCTCTTGATTCAATTGAATTATTATTATTTAGTTTTAAATTATTTATTTATTTAATTAATTGTACATTCTACCTCCTAATCTAATAATTTTTTAAAGCATCACCAATATATATATGGCTCTAACACGGGGCCATTAAGAAGAGCATTCAAAAGACTAGTAATTGACCTCCTTACTTGCCTCCATGAAAATGAAGCTTTAAGCAAAGTAAAGACTACTACATTACTTGTTTCTTACAGAAGCCAAAAGAAAATTGAATCCGAAAATATGGTTAATTACTAAAAAAAGCTTAATTTTGTTAATTTTTTAATTATAGCTCAAACTTTAAAAACTATTAATAAAATGCCTAAACTTGCAGTTTTTTGAATTCTTGTTCAAACTTTAAAAGTAGCAATAAAATACTCAAACTTTTAATTTTTTTTTCAATTATAGCTCGACGTCATTGTTTATGTTAAGTTTAAAAATGACTTAAATTAGATTGTATAGCCCCGACGACCTTATGCTCTGATTTCAGTTTTTTCTTCATTTTCAGTTTATTTTCTCAACGCTCTCATCCTTCGATTTTCAGATTATACAGTCCCGATACCTTCACACTAAAGGCATCTGGAGAACGAACTCAAAACAAAAAGTTTACTAGTGTAGTATGCTGTAATGCGAGAGTAGTTTGGGACATCAGAAGAACAAATAGAAAACAAAGAGTTGAGGACTTCGAGAGAATAACATCATGACAAACTCAATTATTTAAGGAATGTCAAAATGATTGTGACTAACTTTTCTATGTATGATTTTTTTTTAATAATTTAGCCCTTTCACTATACAAATTTTTCAACTAGAAATAGAACATGAAATTGATGTCTATTATATTTTAAGTGCAATCATATTAAATTTCTATCATTAGTTACTAATTCAATTAATGACATTCGTAAATTATTTTACAAAATATCTTTCCATCTTGGCCAAACATTTTTCAAATCAATACTAATTTAAAACAATAGAACATTATCTCTATTTATTTTTGGATGATGAATCCTATCTTGATCACCTAATTACCTTCATATAGTTTATAATACATCCAATGACTTCTTACTGAACTACCTATGACTATAATATGTCATAAATATTATCAAAACATAACAATCCCTATACAATATAACTTTGGAGGTCTTAAGTCAAAAGATCATTTATACAATCATTACAATGGTAATTTTCATAGATATACAAGTACTAATGTTCCAAATGGATGTGGTTAGTTTAATGAACTTGTTCTCTAAAAGCATCCACACATTTGTTTAAGTATCTCCATACTTTAACCTACGAGATCGACTACATCCTTCATAAGAAAAAAACATAACTTGTGTTAATCTTTTTATATTCTATTAATGTCTAATCTTAATAGAACAATAACTATGAACAATTTAGAAATAATACATAAATTCAATTATCATAATTATAATATAATCATAGTTTCATCTGCAATATATAATTATCCCATAAAATTTATCATTGACATTTAAATATATATAAGGTAAAGAATGTCTTTAAAGTATTTTGTTACTAAACTATATATAATCAACTGATTGGTTATACGGTATAAACCGTCATTTTGTTGGTCATTAGATCCATGTTAGCACATTAAACATGATCAAAATACGTTTCTTCTTTTCCTTCTCAAATTATTGATTACCATCATATTTTCTAGGGTTAATTACTAAAAAAACCTAAACTTTTGTCAATTTTTCAATTATAACTTGAACTTTAAAAGTAGCAATAAAATGCCAAAGCTTTCAATTTTTTTAAATTTAACTCAAAATTTAAAAAGTAGTAATAAAATTTTCAAACTTTAATTTTGTTTCAATTGTAGCCCAACGTTATATGTTGTTTTCTCGATGCCCTCAGCCTTTTATTTTCTGTTTGTTCTTCTGATGCCCTAAACTGCAAAATTTATAGTATGATTAATTTTATTTGTCCCTTATAATTTCATCTTTTTTATTTTAATTATTATATTTTAAAATTATTATATATCTATTTAGTATATTTAATTATAATATAATTCTCTCTATTGTATTTTTATTCATAATTTCAAATTGATATTGTATTGAAACTCAATAATTTTAATATTATGTTTAATCCAAATGGTGATGTAATAATTAAATATTAATATGAAAGATAAAAAGTAAAAAGTAGTTTTCAAAATATAATGATTTAAATGAAGAAAAAGATTAATCCATGTGTCCAACGCATTTATGTAAAAATTCCAGGTTTATTTACTAGAAATCCATCTTCGCGATTGACTTCCAAATTCCTACTTGCATCTTTTAGGTTTTGCGATTTGATAATCCAAATCATCAGTTATACACCTTGCAGAAGATTATCGCATGGTTCCTGGTAGGATAATCTAAATGAATGTTCCTTTTTTTTATAGAGTTGGAGCATAATATGTAAATAAAAGAGAAGAAAAGAAAAGAATTTATCGTAAAACACCATAACATTTATTGACAGTAATATAGCTCATTATATAGAGCTGAAATGTAATAGAAAATCTTAGATATTTGCTAAAGATCACAATAATATCTCTAAACTTATTGCTAAATCAAGCACTAAATATCATAATCAAAATTGCCTAAGATCTGATTAATTTGACCATTTATTTTGTAAGAATATGCAACCTAAATGATTTTCTAACAAATTCCTCCTTGCCTTAGGAGTTGCAGAGTTTTAATGTCAAAATAATTCATCCTCTTAATGTACTGCTTTTGTCTCTTCATTTTGAAACTTGCAAATCTTCTCCATGTTTCCAATTTGCTCACATTTTATGCATTTGATATTAGGCCTCCACCAACGTTTTCTTTGTGAGTGATTTTTTTTACAATATGAGCATGGTGGATATGAATCATCATTGTTTCTGTTATTGTTGTTGTCAATTTTGTTGAAACTCTTGTTTTTATCTCCTCCTGAATTTTTTTTTACTAACAGAGCACCTTTATTGATTCTTTCTTCTCTCATCATCCTTCATTGTTCTTGTGCTTGTAATGCATTTACTAATTTTGCCAAAGACATGCTGGATAAATCCTTAGCTTCTTCCAATGCAGAAATTTTAGATTCATATTTTTCAGGTAAGGTTACAAGAATTTTTTGTAATATTCGTTCCTCAGAAAAATTCTTACCTAATAACCTAGCCTTGTTTACTATGCCGAGCAACTTGTCGGAGTATTCTTTAATAGTTTCTGACTCTTTCATCTTCAACGTTTCAAATACTCTGATCAAGTTGAGAACTTGCATGCTTATTATTCTTTCATTGCCTTGGTATTCTTTTTTGAGGTAACCCCATATATCCTTTGCCTGATTCTAGATTCATAATTCTTATGAATATAATATTTAAAACAACAAAAAATAGGCAGACTTTATTAGCAGTTATTATATTGATTAATTAGCTCAATTATGTAATTAGTCATGGTAGTTAATTTGGTCAATTGTACAGCCTATAGCTAGCTATTTTCTAGGCCCTTTTTATTCGGATTGTTATTGCTCACAACTTGTGTATATACCTTTGTAAATGAATCAAATCAAAATAGAAAAATCATTTTCCACATGGTATCAGACGTTTTTTCCGCTTTCATTCTTTTTTTATCTTTATATTTCAATCTCAAATCTATATTTCTTTCTTTTTTCCATTTTCATGGCTATCAATATATCAAATTACTTGCTGGTTATATTCCTTCTCTTACTTTTCATGACAATTCTGCTTGTAAAACTTGTCATTTTGCCAA
>JAOSBK010023132.1:0-12248 GCA_027568895.1 Erythroxylum shatona | reverse complement strand
CGGAACTGAGTGAGGGAAGTAGGGGAGGGGATTTTCGGAATCATGACCAGGACAGTACGGTTAAGAGCCGAGTCCCAAACCTCGTGACTGAAAAGACGTTGAAGGAACGTAGTAATAGAGGGGCCAACAGTGTCCCACTGGGACTGGTAGAAGAGAGCTGTGAATCCATCAACACCAGGGGCCTTGTTTGGGGCCATAGAGAAGAAAGTCGATTTAATTTCATCGGAGCTAAGAGGACGGGAAAGATCCTCAGAAAGGTGAGGCGGGGAAGGAGGAAACTGGCCAGGAAGAGGACCAGTGACTGGTGTCGACCCGTCGAGGCTGTATAATCCCTCTAAGTAACGCTGGGCCATACTGCTGAGAGTAGCAGAATCAGTAACTAAACGACCATGATCATCAGAAATCGCAAGGTTCTGAGCAAGACGACGTTGGGAACGAGTGAGGGCGTGATAATACTGAGTATTCCGATCGCCCTGAACGAGCCACTGACTCTTGGACCGTTGGTGCTAGAAGAGCTCTTCCTGATAGAGCACAGATTCGAGTTCGTTCCTCAAAGAGGACTCGAGAGCTTGGAGGGAGGGGGATTCCGATTCCTCCGCCGAATTTTGTATGCCCGCCAGCCTGGCCATGAGACGTTTCTTCAGATGGAAAATGTTACCAAACTCCGTGACATTCCAGTGGTGGAGTCTTGCCGCAAAACGGTGAAGCTCACCACTGAAATCCGAGGAGGCTGGGATCCAGTTGGCAGCTACCACTTGGAAGAAGGAATCGTGAGTAAGCCAAGCCGATTGAAAGCGGAAAGGCCGTCGCGAAGGATAGGGGGGTCAGGATCGTGGAAGCTAAGAAGGAGAGGCCTGTGGTCCGATTTGAGAAAAGGTAAATGGGTAACCCTGGTAGTTGGGTACGCGTCAAACCACGCGGGAGATCCGAAAGCCCGATCGAGGCGGGCGCGGATCGCACCCCGCTTCCAAGTGAAACGCTGACCAGAAAAGCCAAGGTCCTGGAGGTTGCACTGAAACATACAGTCGCGGAAATGAGGATTAATAATGGGTTGGTGGGGGGAACCCCCGCGTTTATCGGCACTTTCCAGCTTAGCATTAAAATCCCCACCCATGAGCCAGGGGAGGGTGATATGAGGGGCAAGGTTCGTCATATAATGCCAAAGATACTTTTGAAGCGCGTAGGTGGGGCTCGCATAGATGGCGGTGAATTCAAAGCTCTGGAGGTCCCACTCGACACGGGCATGAATAAATTGACGGTGCGCTAAACGGACTCGAACGCCGATATCCTCCTTCCAGAGCAACCAGATACCACCTGAGTAACCCGTAGCTTCGACTCGGAAAGAATGGTGAAAGCCCAAAGAACGAATAACTCGTCTAGCGCGATCACCGCTAATACGAGGCTCAACTAAGACCACTAACCAGGGATTATAGAGACAGAGATAATTCCGTAAAATGGGCTTGAAGGTCCGACCTCCAGCCCCTTGGCAATTCCAAATAAATATCGTCATAAACACAAATAGAGTAAGGGAACTAACTCGACTCGGCCAGAGCCGGGGCAACGGGCCTATTGGCCTCGTCATGCTGAAGGAGTGCTGGAAGGGTAACAGGTTCCACCATCGCGGTATCGGGAGGGGTTGTGTCGGCCCCGACGTTGAGCGGGTCGGGCCCCGGGTCAGGGGGTCGGGGGGGAGGAGTCTCGTGAGGAAGGGGTGGGAAAGGCGACAGGTCCATACGTCCGGGGGGGTCAGTAGGGGCCACTTCCATGGCCTCAGTGACCAGGCCCACGGAGGTAGACAGAGGCGAAGTCGGATCCGGGGAGACCAAGGCCACGTGGGACGGAAGGGAAATGGCCACATGGGCCGAAAGGGGCTCGGAAGGGTGAAAGGCCGAGGTCTGTATCTGTGGGATTGGGGGATTAAGAGGCAGTGGGCCTGCAGAGGAGGGGGTCTGGGGGAGGGGAAGGGAGGCAGGGCCCGTGTGGCTTGGCGGGCCCAAGGAGGGAAGCTGCGTGGATGGGTCAGAGGGGGCTGGACTTGGGGAGGATGAGTGGCCCGCTGATGGACCCAGTAAGTGGTTAAACGGCGTCGTCGCGGGAGTCTGCAAGTGACTGCCAGGCGCCCCCCTTCTCGAGCCCCTCGTGGATCGGACGTCCCTTCGTGATGAGGCTCTAGGAGCTTGAGGAAGCCTAATGTCAGAAGAGGACGAGAACGGTCTAGCTATGGAACTAGGGGCTGCGACCAATGGAGGGCTGACCGGTGGCTGGTCAGATTGTTCCCCGTGGGATAGAGCGGCGAACCGAGAACCGCGAGGACCTTCGGACCTTCCCTGGGACGAGCTAGCTTTACGAGAGCCAGACGGAGGAGGAGGCCGGCGTTGGCGACGGGCCACCTGCATCCAGGGGCCATAATCGCCTGCCGGAGGAGGACTGGAGGAGGGAACGTCTGGGGAGACGGCGGCCGCTGGAGGTGGGGGAGCATCTGGGGAAATCCCCGTAGCTGGCGTGGGCGATGGGCGCTTGGGGCAGTGGTCGGAGTCATGGCCGACTCGGCCACAGCTGAAGCAAATTTGGGGGAGACCCTCATACGCAACCTGTATGAGTTCCCCGTCCATCTCCACAACCGAACGAAGAGGTAAATTGAGATCCAGGGTGACTGCCACCCGCGCGAATCGTCCCCGGGACGTGAGGAGCGTTGTCTCATCTATCTTCACTGTCTTTCCCACTAGATTACCCAGCGCTTGAAGAATGGAGGGATGATAACGGGCGATGGGGAGACCTGGGAAGCGAACCCAGGCGACCACATGGGTGACACGTCCGGAGGAAGGGCGAAACGCAGGTGTCCACGGTTGAACCGACAGAACATTGCCGGCGACAATCCATGGACCCTGCGTCAAGGTATGGATATAGTCTCATTCTTCTCGGAAATTTACCAGGTAATAATCATTATCCAAGTCTACAAATTTCAGTGGACCAATCGGATGCCACAATGTGAGGAGCCGATCCCGGAGCAAGCTAAATCCCATCCGTCTTCCCAGTAGTTTAACCACAATCGCTTGTGCCCAGATTGTGTCCAACTTAGTGCGGAATGTGGAGGACAGATCAATGCCCATTCCATGATGTCCCGGCACCAAGGTAATATCTCCATCCTCGAGTTCAATTGGGGGGTCTTCTGACCAACTGAGGTTACTGAGTTGATTATTCTGTGTGGAAGAGCCCGAAACAGCAGCACTGTAACTGGGAGGAGATTGAGACACCGGTTGGCCGAGAGGAGGAGGGTCCTCCTCCCGCTCACGCAGCCGAACTTTTTTGGTTGTATGAGTGGTGGACTGCATATCAAGGGAGAAGGGACAGTGGCCGGAAGCGGCCCAAAGAACAGAGGCAGGTGAGAAAAATACGGTAGTAGGAAGCAAAGTGCTATGACTAAAGTAAGTTTCAATCCGAGTATAGAGTTAAAAGCTTAACTGTAGATTTGGTTAATAAGTAGTATTTAATTATTCTTGGATTTAACATGAATGCGTGGCACGTGGAATGTGCTGTCGAGCAACTCCTTTTCAATTCATAAAGTGCTGCTTTGGCTTCAATTTTTTGTTTAGATAACCATAATGACAATAGCCTTAAACATCTAACAGCTGCCTTTTTTGTCCGCTTGCTTTACTTTAATCTACTTTTTAGTTATTTGAATAACAATGTGTAGTAGTATTATTTTAAGTTTGCACACAAACTCTGATCTAATTAGGCTAGGCTAGTTTCATGTCTTGGGCTTAACAAAGAAATGTCACAATCGCATTTAATAACAACACGTGTGTCACGTCACGTCGTCATGCATTTCCTTTGCTTACACACTTTGCATTTGGGTGCATTAGGTATGTTGATTGTATGCTGCACCAACTTTTGTAAAATAAACAGTTTCATTATATTATATCGCCATTGGTTAATGTATTGGTGGAACGGAGGACCAAATCAATACCACAGGCGTCTTGTGGGCTTTGTTGCTTTCATCATGATGGACTGTGGACTTTGGACTGCTTCATCTTAATGATTATATGCCAAGGGCCAACCGTCAAAATGTTTATTATTTTCTTACGCATGCTAGGGATACAGGAAGAGGAGGTCCTTGTGTAACCATTTTACTTCCAATTATTCCAACAACATCAAAACCAACTAGACATGCATCAATTTGTAATCCAAAAGCAAGAAGGCCGTGTTCATGTTGCAACGAATAAGGCACCAGCACCAGTTGTCCCCCAATATAAATTGACGACATTCTTTTTGAGAATCTTATCCATCTTAAAAACAGTTTTATGTTATTATTTATATCCACACTCGTTAATTGTCAGGGTTGACGCATGTGTTTTAAGGATGTGCAATATTTTTCATCAATGTACTGAAGAAGAAACTTTATGTTGGCTTAAATGTGAACAAAATCTTAAATTTCAAAAGCTGAAATAAAGGAGCCATGGCTAACCGACAATGAAAGTATATAAAATTTCGACCTTGCCAGTCAATTTCCAAAGATAATAGTACCAACTTTTTTACTTATTTAAAAAATATTGATATTTTAATATATAACTTTAGATAAACTTTATTTTTTGGTATTTATTCTCATTCAATTTCTTTATATAATACTGCTAATTAATGAGTACATTGTGTTTAATCGTTGTACACTAGTACCAAGATTGAATCCTAGATAGGCGGATCTAATTTTAACAACTGACGCAGTAATCATGAAAATGACTCCTTCTTTAGTGAGATTATATGAACAAATACCGAAACTCAAATATGTTATTGCTATGGGAGCATATACAATTACAGGGGGATACTCAGTACTGATTCTTATAGTACTGTTCAAGGAGTTGATAAGTTAATTCCTATAGATGTCTATTTGCTGGGATGTCTACCTAAACAGGATGCATTTAAAATGTTACAACAAAACTTTGTAAAAAAATATTTCAAGAGATTTATGAAGAGCGAAGTAGACCTTGACATGGGAATTGTTGTTTTACTACCAATCACATGTTTCATATTAGACGCATTACTCATACTATAAATTATGATCAAGGATTACTCTATCAAGGATTACTCTATCAACTACCATCTACTTCAAAGATCTCGTCTGCAATATTTTTCAAGTACAAAAAATCAATCCCGAAAGACTGAAATGAATATCTTATCGAGGTAATCATATTTTTTCGGTAAATATGCTCTGCAGGCAATTAAACCCTTGGATTACATTTAGACAAATAGAAGTGAGACATCTGGCTATTATACGCAATGCACATCACAACGGAAAAATATGGGTACGTGTATTTCTTGACAAACCAATTACTGCAAAACCTACAAAAACTTTTAGTTTTAGTATGAAGTCTTGATATTTTATGAGAGAAGTTATTAGTAGTAAAGTATGTTAATGTCTGCAACTATTAATAAATTTGTTTATGTATTAGAATGGCAAGTAAATATCAAGTTATGAAACATGTTAATGTTTACAACTATTAACAAATTTGTTTATGTATTGGAATGACTAATAAGTACCAAGTTATGCTTTACCGTGTTGTCAACATTAATTTTTTTGAGGTAGCAACAATATGAATTGTGCTTGTGCTCTATAATTTAGTTGATTTTACTTTAAAGGAGTTTCTATATTTATTGAAATTATTTATAGTAGAGAAACAAACACCCTTTAAGCTATCAAAAAAGTAATATAAGTTTTAGCAATATCGTGCTCATTTCCATAATATATGATGAATATAGTAGATATCTTAAATATGATGTAAATTTATTAATGATGAAATCATGTATGTTTTAAAAAATTAAATGAAGTCAAACAATGAGGTTACCTCAAATACTTTGTACACTTTTTTATGTGCAAGTAAAGTATTCGAAGAAGATTGACTGAACAAGATTGACATTCATGCTAGTGCATATACATTGTGGACTATTATGCATTTTGGATAAAAATTCTTAAGATGTAGTAGGTGAAGAACATACAACCGTGATTTTTTAGAATAGATACATCTTAACTATAGCGGATGAGAAAAAGTTGTGAATTGTAAAATCATTTAAAGGGTGAAATTTTTTTAAAGGAACTTTGAAGGATAAATATTTACATGAACAAGTATTGCATGACATAATAAAAACATTGCAGGATGAAATATGTGAGAAAGTCAAAATGTTAACAAATTTTGCATATGAAATTATAATGATGAAAAAGAAGGTGAAGAAGCAAAGGGATAAGTTCAAGCACAAATATATTTTATTAACAAATGTTGTTCATGAAAGAGAGAATTTAGAATTTGAAATTTTATTTTATGAAAGTAAAGAATTTAAAGAATGGACTACTAAGTCATTATAAGTTATATTTTTTTAATCTTTTAATTGCTTGAAGTTTATTATGGAGAAAATATATGTTCAATTTAAATGCTTATGGATTTTTATAATCTTTTCTAACCTAAATAATGACTCATATTTGAACTTTGCAAGGTCATATTGTAATTTTTAGTTTTTATTTAAGACCAAAATAATAATTGTTATGACCATTAACACTCAAAATGGTGTGCATTAGAAGGTTAAATTTTCACATGCCAAATTCAAGTATCAAACTCCAAAAAGCCAAAATTACACACTAAAATAGTTTTCATAATTCTAAATATCCATCATATATCCAATAAAAGTGAAAATGACAAAATTCTCTAATTACATAGTACACATCATAATATTGATAATTGGCCCTTAATTGCTCATTTTCATCCTTTATCTTGGAATTTAATTAACATTTATTGTTAATAGAGTAAAAGGATATGATGATTAAGTTGTAACTAGATTGGAAGATTGAGCTCTTTGAGTTGTTGAACTTGATGTAATTATGGATTGAGACGATTAAGATGCACCACTATTTGATAAATTAGAAGCATAAGTTATAGTAATATTATGATTTTGCAACTCAAATACTTTAACATTTCTTCCTCTCATTTGTTAGTACCTTTAAGATAAACAATAACTATTTCACAAGCATCACTAAGCTAAAGATTCATAACCAATTTATAACATAATATCAAATCATAAAACCAAATTACCATTCTCATAAAAAAATCACAACTAAATGACACAAGTACAACAATCAATAAGAGAATCACACAAAAATAATTGACATACTCTAAAATAAATATTTTCACTAATTTCTTTAAACAACACTATGTATGCTTGATGAGTCTAAAAAGAGAACATGTCATTTTTAATATTAAATAAGTCACATGGATTATTTTATAATTTAAATCGTATGAAACTAAATTATTACAACTTTTTTCTTCCTTTTGAAGACATTTGGATCAACATTTGAAGCTAACGGAACAATTTTTGGCCTTCCTATCCTTTTGTAGATTTTAAAGAAGAATTCTAACATTAGAACTCTCAACTTAGATTGTATTTGACAATGTGCTAAGTTAGTCTCTTTTTCTTTACAAATATTGTAACAATACAATAAAATCCTAGTCAGTGTGTAACTCATAATTACAAGAGGAGACTTAAAGAAAAATTAATTACCTTAATAAAATTTGATCTTCTTTAAGGTTATCTAATTTTTGGTATCTTTTTATGTTGTGATCAAGTTCCTAACAATGTTGACACCACGTTACATCTCCTTTCTTATTCAATTTGTTCAGATTAATTGGCTCTACATTTTTATTCCTTCTACTTGCTTTCTTTGGCCTTCTTAACATTTTCTTTGCAATTAGAGGGAGGATAAACTAAAGGTTTAGAACTTAGGCCATAATTTGGGCTCACAATTGGCTTTATTAATTATTGGCAACTCCTTGAGTATCACTTTTTCTTATAAAATGAGCTCACACAACCATCAACATTCTCCATTTGAAAGTTAATGCATTTGATTACATATAATAAAAAGCATTCTTAGTAATAACTATAACCTACATTGATATGTCTTTATACGTAAACTAATAATAAATTTCACATCAAAATAAGATATCTTAAACTTAAAATCTCCATTAGATTTAATGAGATAATGAACATCACAAATGGCTTCCATTCTATCTTCACTTCTTAATATTTGAAGATCATAACATCTTCAATAGCATAATTGCATATTTAATCGTTGAACTCCTTAGGATCTTTGAATTTTATTCCCAAACTAAATTTAAAGTTTTTCATTTTTATGTTTAAATTAAATGTTGCAGACCCCTTCTTTTTCTCTCTTCATCGTTACTAGTAACTAAAGGAGTTATTTCTTTATTATTGTCATCATAATCAATGTCCAAATAATCAAAAGTACCTTTTGATACATCAATTTTAGTTTTACGAGAACTTGGCTTCCTTATACTCCCATAACCATCAACAACATTGTCAAACAAGAATCACTAACCAATTTTCTAGTCAATTTTCTCTCTATTCCCGTGTAAAGATTTCTCATCATTAGTTAAGAAACTATCTGAAATGTCATCACTCAATGATTCTCTCATCTTAGTAAGGGAAAAAAATAGAAAATTTGATTCATTTATAACTTCTTTATTAGCGTACTTATTATGAATCTCATTATTACCATTATGTTCCTTGTAAACTTGGTCATAATATAGTTAAACAAGTGAATAAGTTATTTCATCAATTATGTTAAACATCTCCAACATGTCATTATCATTGGAAAGCTGAAGATCCCTCATTTGATTAAAAGACTCATAAGTCTAACTGTAATATATGAAATCGATCATATGCCCTGTATCCTCAGCAACACTCCTTAGGACCATTATGTTGAGCACTCATTTTCATTCTTTTATCTTGGTCTTACCACTAGTATACTCCCTTTACCCATATTTTTCTAAAAAATCTAACATACTGAAATGCAACCATATCTAAAATAGAAAACTAATTTAATAAAATAATAAGTAGTAATTATATGGTAATCTTATATGCACTTAATTAGAAGCATATAATGAAGCACATAGAAATTTGAGTACACTTTTTTTTACAAAGTCACACATAATTAAAATAAAAATAAAAGAAACCTTATTTTGTTAGCCTAGTGGAGACCAAAATAAAGAAAGAGCATCTAAAAAACTTATTATGGTTTATAAACAAAGGTTGGACCATCTTAAATAACTATGATTATCACTAAAATGGGCACATTATATTCTCATTTGGTCCATAATAATTTAATCTAAATAATTGGCAATATTTTGCTCACTTTGAGTTAATAAGGTTGATTGACCATTCTCCTATAACTCTCACTACAATCTATGCTTTCAACTGGGAGTTCTAGAGACAATCACCCAAAGCTTTGCCAACTTTGGAAGTCCTATAGTCTCTGATCACTCACCTATCTTCACCAAGGATGTTATCAGTCAGAATAAGAGGAAGACACCCTTCAGATTCTTTAATTCTCTTATAGGAGTTTCAGGATTCACAAAAAACTATCTTAAAAGGCTTAGAAATCACTTGAACAAGTTAAAAGGCTTATAGATGCATTCAGATCCTAAAAGCTAACAAAATAAAATTAAAGGTGAATAAGAACATTACTTATCCAATGCAAGTAGTTAAAGACTTCTCTTTAGAGTCTCTTATTGGCTTATAGGAGAAGTAAGCCTCTAATTTAGGTGATCTTTACATTTAGCAATAAGTGGCAAAATAGATTGAGAGTTACATTAAGTCTCTTATAGACATAGAGATTCACAATTGAGGTAGAAATTAATAATGTTATGGTTGAAGGAAGGTGAGAGGAATACTAAATTCTATTATAACTCAATCCAGTCTATAAGGAATAAAAATATGATCATCTTACTTTTGACCAATGAAAGCAACCTAATTCATTAACAAGAGGAGTTACAAAAATTGTCTTTCACTCGCTTTAGACACCTTTTGGGAACACCTAACATAACTACTCCTCTCACATATGAAGTTATTAACTATTTGACTGGTCAATTCTTGAACTAACCTACTTAAAACTCATTTATGAAGCTAGTAAAGATTAAATCATACTCACACTTGTCTTGCTACACCTTGATAAGTGCCCTGGTCTTGATGGGTTTAACTCTAAATTCTTTTAGAAAACTTGAAGCTTGATAGATGATTTAGTGGAATACTATCCATGAATTCTTCTAAAGTGGTAGGATGCTCATTAAGCTAAACAAGACTCACATCTGTCTAGTTCCTATGCCCCAATCACCCTAAACACTCAATGAGAATACACTTATCTCCAACTGCAATGTATTATACAAAATCATCTCTAAAGTGTTAGCCAATAAAATGAGGGCGCAACTGAAGTAAGTGATCACTAGCAACCAGAATGCCTTCATCCATAGAAGATCCAATGCATATAAAATTCTTTTAACATAGGAGTTGTTTAGAGGTTATGGAATCTAAAAAATGATTAGGAGTGGAGCTATCAAGATTGACTTTACTAGTGCTTTTGATTCTCTAAACTAGAATCTTATAATTGACACTTTACTTCCCTTTAGGTTTCCTAATAAATTTGCCCATTTGGTACAGGCCTATTTAACAATAGTTTCTTATGTATTCATCATCGATGGAGAGCCTATGAGAATATTAAAAAGAAGCCAATGGGTTAAGGCAAGGTGACCTCTTGTCCCCTCTCCTGTTTTCCATCTATATGGAGGTCTTCACTAGATTGATAAAAGGTAACATTTTAAGGAGCCAATGATCATATATCACCATAATTACTCTAAATAGAAAAATTTCCAACTTTCTTTTACAGATGACCTCCTACTTCTATGTGGAAACTCCCTATAATTTATAAATTTGCTTATGTACTCACTGGACTAGTTCAAGGCTCTATCTAGAATGTGTTATAATCCTATCAAAAGTTTTTTCATCCCCATAATTAGTGTAACATCCCATCACCGATGAGAAGGGTAAAATAGTAATTTGAAATAGTTTATGAGTGCTTAGAATTGCCTTGATATGTTCATGCATATACATACACGTGAATAGTAAATTTTGCACATGTAAATGACTGTACATGCATTCATGATATTTCCCGGTATATTTGGTCGTAAATGTGATTGCTATGAAAAATGTGATTTGTGTGCTTGAAAATTGAGTTGGAAAGGGTCATTTAGCTGTGAGAATTTTTAGTGAATTTTTCTCTAAAATTTTGGGAAAATTTCTGGACTAGGAAAAATGCCAAGTGGCAGACTAATTGTGTATTGGTAGTGGAAATGACTGTCCAATGCCACTGGAAATTTAGATACCTGGTGTTAGGATTTCTTAATTTGAGCCATTGGAATTTTGGGACAAAATTGGAGTAGAAATTGAATTTTTATTGGAAACGAAATAAGAGAGTAAGCATGTGACATGTGGCAAGTGACACTTGTCACTTGCCTAACATGCCACCATATTTACTTAAGTTTAATAAAAATCAATCTTTCTTTAGTCATTTACGATGCTTCTTCTTTTTAAGGGTCTTGGTGCTTTAAGTGTGATTTTCTCCACCATCTTCGTAGCTCTCCTCTTCTTGAGTTCTTTTAGGATTTTGCTCATCTTTTCTACCTTCTTTCACTTTGCTTTCTCTTCTTTTGTTCACAAAAAACACAAAACTAAGCCTCATCCCCTTATGATGATGATGATCCTCAAATCACTATTTTACCCTTTCCATCGGTGATGGGATGTTACAGATAGTGTATGGAAGTGGGGAGTTAGAGAGTTTGTGATTAATTAGGAAGATTGGAAGATTTGGAAGCTTACTTAGGGAAGATTTGTGTTTTATGTCAAGAATTGTTAATTAAATGCAATATTTGTGATGGTATTTGAACTTAATTTCATGGAAATTGTGTTTTGATTGTATGGGTATGAATTCTTATTTATTTGATGATGAATGATGTTGAATGTGGTGTAGGTAAATTAGAGTTGTTTTGGATTGAATTTATTTAAGTTAGATGTGTGTATGAAAAGGAAGATGATTGAGTGTAAGGTGCTATCATTTTGTGGACTTTTGTTCAAGTGGAGGTTTTGATTTGGTTAGGTTGTTGTATTGAGTGTATTGAGAGGTGTAATTGGTGTAGAAATGGTATGGAAGAGATAGGAAAGGTGTTAGGTTGAAAATCTGGAAATTGGATTTGTGAATGTTTCAATCAGTTAGCCATAACTTTTTATATGGTTATCCAATTGAGATGAGTTTTGGCTTGAATTAAACTAGAGAAGTTTGGCTAAATTTCTTGTGAAGGAGGTGCTGTTCAATTTTGGCTTGAAAAGTTCTAAATTTTGACTTGAAAGTGGCAATGTGTGTA
>JAOSBK010023097.1:0-12250 GCA_027568895.1 Erythroxylum shatona | reverse complement strand
ATCCATTCTTTTCTTATCAATTTCCTTTAAGTATAATTTCATCCATAACACATTACATATACTAAAATACTCATTTACTTTCAATTATTATTTCTAAATTCCACTCAGGAATCAGGGTCCAACAACTATTATAAATGTTAGCCCAAAATCTGGATGTCTATAGTAGTTATAATCATTTTGGTGTTTAAAGTTTTGAGAGCTACATCTATGAGAGTCATAAGTTACATTTATGAGAGTCATAAGTAGTACTGCTGCTATAAGAAATAAGATGCAGATTTTTAAAGGCTTTTTATGGTAATTTATTAGTAATTTATGAATAAAAAATTTGGTGATTTGTATGAGTTCCAACTTGGCTACTATTTGTTTAGAGTTGAAGTTTTCATAGTAAGGAGGGAAAAAGAGTTTGAAAAGGAGAATAAAAAGAAGATTTAATGTTCAAGAGTTGACATCTAGTGTGACACCCATCCGATTGGTATGAAGTATAATTTAGTATGTGTTGCAATTTTTATTTATAATATGTGTACATATATATATATATATAATAATAATATAATATAATATAATGTAATGTAGTGATATATTTTATGTAATACAATGCTATTTTAAAATAATTTTATGTAATACAATGCTATTTTAAAATAATTTTATGTATTTTTTGGTATAATGTAATGGTGCAGTGGAGATGAGTAATAAAAATGAAGAATAAGAATAATCCTTTAAAAGTGATGACCTAACATAATAGGGAATAAAACAATAAGACAAAAGTGATAAAGTTTAAAAATTTTAAAATAACAAATGTATGCAAGATGTCACTAGTTTATGGTTACTAAAAGGGAGACAAGAAAGATGAGAATGGAGAGTTTATGAGTAGAAAATTTGTTTGTTATCAAGGTCGATTACACGTATCATGAGGTTAAATAGAACGAGATCAAGATCAAGTGGAATAATTAAGTGAAATGCTCATGTATGTTGTTAGTTGGATGAAAGTATTTAAATCATAATCAAGTTTGAATATGTGCATAACTATGGTTTGATTATAAGTAATGCAAGGTTTATAAGGCAACATTAGTTTGTGGATAGCCAAGTAGATATACATTAGAAATAAATAACACTTGTAGAATTAGGCTTGCACAAATGTGCATTTTGATGTTATAACTATAGATGGATATTAAAATATAACATGTTTACTAAAGGATTGTTATAGTTATATAGATATGTTGAGACAAGTGAGGATGGAAGGAGATATAAAAGTAGAGAATAAGATTTTCATTGGAATGAAAGAAAAGGATATTATATTTTTCTTTAATTGTGATGAGGAAGGAAGGCTTAAGAAAGTTTTCTAGGAATATGTAAGGGGTTACATAACTTATGTTAAATTTAATGATGTGGTCATATTTGATACCACTTATCTTACGAATAAATACCAAATTGTTATGTCCTCTATTGATCAATTGAAACCATCATTGTTAGTATGTATTGCTTTGTTTTGGATTATTAGGCAATTAGATGATTGATATTTTTATTAGCTTTTTTATACATAGTTGAGGTGTATGAATGGCTAATCTCTTTATTATATAATTGTAGATGACTGCAAGAGTATAAGTAATACTATTAAGTTGGTATTCCCAATCATAAGACATACACTATGTTTATGACATATACTTAAGAAAGTCTATGAGAAAGTTGGTGCCTATAAGATATATAGATAGTTGAAAGATAAATTTATAGAAGTTATGTATGATGCTAAAAAAATCAAAGAATTTATGACAAAATATAATGAAATGCTTGTGGAATTTTAGTTAGGACATAATTAATAGGTTAAGTATCTATTTGATGACCATAAGAGGTGGGCTCAAGTGTAAGCTAAGGAGCATTTTTAAGTTAGAATGTAAGCATAAAGAAGTTAGAATATGAATACTTACTTTGTTGGTTATATGCATGTCCACAACATATTGAGACAATTTGTTAAGTAATACAAGGAAGTAATAATGAAAAAGATAGAACATAAGATTGAGTTTGATTACTTGCATGCGAGGTAGTGTATCTTTGGATAAGCAATTTTATATTAAGAAATAATTTTAAAAGGCATACACTAATATCTTATTTCATATTGTATAAGATAAACTAACAAGTGTGACGTATTAAGAGATGACAAAAGTTGGAATAAAAGGAATATCAATTTGTATAAAGTAGAGGAGATGGGTGAATATTGCAATGTTATTAGACTTCACGTAGTTATATTAAGTGATTCAATATCACTATTCAACTATAGTTGCATATTATTTGAATTTAAAAGAAATGTGTGGATATATTTTACATTCTTTAGTGGGTTAAGAACAAAAATATTTTAAAATATCTTTTTATTTGGAGGTGGCATAAGGATGTTTTTAGTTTATAAACAAAGATAAGGTGATGATATTAGTGTTAGTGGGATAAGAAAATTGGAATCAAATTTCTCTAGGGCCTTTGATTACTAGGGAGAATCAAATTGAGTACTTATATAATATGTTAAAAGAAGAAAATAAAAATTTACAAGTTTCACTATAATTGAGTTAGGGGATGTTAGTTACCATTATAGGCATATTGAATCCCTTATAAGAGATGTCAGGTTAAAGGACCCAATTGTCTCCATGCTATTTACTAAAAAAAAGAATTGTCTCCATGCCACATGATAGGCCATAAACACGAAAGTTGAAATCTTGAGCAAAGGAGGTCCAAACAAAGAAATGAAGAGAGGGTTGTTCATATGAATCTTGATTGTATTCCATTTAATCAATGTGTAAAATATGTTGTACGATTTGGTAATATAGGCTGAAATGAACGTTTAGAGTAGATAATGTAAAAAAATATTGATGTATTTGAGAATATATTTGTGTCCAAAATCTAAATAGGTTATGGCCTCAACTTTTAATAATTATACTTACTTACTACTATCCATGAAAAATCCTAGAAGTGACTGATGAGTTTAAATATCAAATGTGTGGGTGGTGAATTTAGTATTGTGATTGGGGGGTTATGAAAAGAAGAACCAAAGGTTTGAATGAAAGATAATGTACGAAAACTAAAGTTTCATTCCTCTACTTATTCTTAGAGTGTGCATAGAAGAATCATAAATATTGTAAATGATATGTTACATTGTTTATTCATAATATAAATCTTATTCTCTATTTATGAAATGATTCTCAAACATAAATCAATAGGCTATTTTCCATCCATTTACAGCCACTCTAATTAATTTAAAGATAGTAGATCAATATATAAGGTTTTGTGTAACCTTAAATTGATTAAAGAAGCAAATGACAAGGAGTAGCACAAGTTTACAAACACCACTATGTAAGGAAAACTAAATTCAATGAAATATGATCTTTTTAATCCGCGTGTCCATCTTTGGAGAAGATATGGAGTAGTACACAATATGTAACATATGGGGGATTCCTATGTTCAAACATGAAGCACATAGATTGGATGACACATTAATACACAATTTTAAACGTGAGCATGGTTATACTCATCAAGTTTATGCTCATGTCCCTCTCTGCTCTGGATCAAGTTTAGAGTAGTCCATAACCATAAACACGATCGTGTTTGTTGCTTATATTTGTCTCCCAATTAGGTTGAAAGGAACACTATTGTGTTAATGGTCATGTTTCTATATAGAGAATAAAGGGAGAAATACATTTGAGTTTTTAATACCTTTAATTTCATTATATCTGATCAATTTATACATATATTAACAACTTTTAACCTTTTGTATTATGTCAAATTTGCAGATGTTAAAATTTTTCAATGATATTAGTTACAAAATCAACCACAAATATCAAATACTTTATGAAATAAAGGTTCAATTTCATAAATTTTATGTTATAATTTACCTAATTGTAGGGATATTATTGCTCAAATATACTATCTATAATATTATACTTAATTTTGAATTAAATTGGGGGCTTTAGACATTGTCGTAATTTTTCAAAATTTTTGAAAGATAATAACTAAATAATGCAACTATGAGTGTATTTAAGGTTTTATAACCTTCAATATCATTCGATGTTATCGAACCACGGTTTTATTAAAAATATTTGGTTATTGCATTTTGTGGAATTTAGGAATGGGTTTGCAAGTTTCATTATTATTTTTATAAAGTTAACCTATTTATTATGGATTTATAGATTCTATTGAGTTCTTTCATAATTGTAGTCTTAAACTTTTCAGTTAAAGTTGCATACCTCATGGATAAATTCTTCTTTCCTTTGTCCATATTTGATAAAGAATGTTACATAAATCATTACAATTTGTGTGTCACCTAACATTATTGAAAAAAAAGAAAAATATTATCTTAATTGAAAATTAGTAGTTTCTTTTTTTTTAGGTTTTATGAATTGAGAAAATCCTAAGATGATATAAAATTCTAGAAATTTTGATAACGATAATGTTTGTTTGATTCAACTGAAAATTGTTTTAATATTTGTGAAATTTCAATTTCTTCTTATTAGGTTCAAATTTACACGAGTTTAAAAGTTTTATGTTAATGCATTAAATCAAATTTGTGAATGAATACAATTATTTATTTGATAAAAAAGGCTAATTATAAAAAATCTTAAATTTTACTTAATTTTGCAATTATAGCTTAAACTTTTAATAATGATAATTAAATACCCAAATTTTCAATTTTTTTTCAAATCTAGCTTGACTTTAGTATCTCTATTAATGTTGCTGACATGGTAAGCCATGTGAAATGTAAATTTAAACACGATTGATAACAACTGGATTAAATACTATGGATTAGATTACTTAAAGTAATTAAGGACAATTAAGGGAAATTTAAAAATTGAAATAAAAAGGGAAAAACTCTAAATTAATATGTGATCTAAACTTTCTATTGTTATTAATTTCTATTCAAAGAATTCCTTTTAAGCAATTACGTGAAGCAGAAGTGAAAAACAGAAGAAAAGTACATCCCTGTTTCACCATAAAAGGGATTTTCTACTTTTGCTTTCAATTTTCAGGTCTCACTTTGTTGGTTACTTTTTTTTTATATCTTAATCTCTTATAAACCAAATAAACAATTATAAGCACCAAATTTAGTATTCCTTCCCCTAAAATCTGGAACTCCTTTAACTTTAAGTACAAATGAAAATTTCGTTAACTGATCCACCTTCCTTGACCTGCAATCTATATGGTAGGCTTTTCATGTTTGTTCTTGTTTCTTCATTCTCAATCTAAGAGAACATGTCTTTCTCTCCTAGATATAACTAGGATTCCCTCATGGTACTTTCTAATGTTTGGGAAATGCTACTTCTCTTTCACTCACTCGCCACTTATTTTTGTGTCTTTTTCCACAACAACCCTTTTCTAATCTATGTTTGTCTGCTGGTTCGTTCTTTGGATCATACGCAAGTGAAAGCTTGGAAAGTTTGAAGCTTTCTATGGATTTGGTAGCTAGAGGATTTTATCCTTTGTTTTACAGTTTTTTTAATTTCACTTAATTACTTTAATTAAGTCTAATATGTAAAATTTAATCTAGCTATTATTAAATGTGTCTAAGTTTATGTCTTACATGGCTTGCTACGTTAATAATAATAATAGAGATACTAACGTTAGGCAAGATTTGAAAAAAGTTGAAGATATGAGTATTTAATTGCCATTTTTCAAAGTTAGGGATATAATTGCCAAATTGAATAAAGTTTGGATTTTTTTCTATAATTAGTTCTTATAAAAACCTGCTTAGGGACTTTATTTTTAAATTAAAGGTTTAATTAAGTTGTTCGATGCTCACAATATTTTTTTTAATCATGGAACATATTAACTATTTGTGACTTTTCTATCAAACTTGCATAAACGTATACAATGTTTATCCTTTAATAGAATTAGTTATTGAATCTTGTTATATTTTGTATATGGATTAACTTAATTAAAAAAAAATCATTTTTTTGATTCCTATATATGAGATTAACTAAGTTATAAATTGTATTGGTTGTTAGGGTATCAAATTTCTTATCTAACTCAATTTATTACAATTGTAAAACAAGATGCTTCCATACTCTGATTGAAAAGATCAAATAATATTGGTTTTAGATACTACATTTTTGAACAAATAAAAGGGGAGATCAAGATCACTACCTTTTGACCTCCCTAACAAATGGTGGTGCTATAACTCTATATCTCCATATTGCCCATCATCTTTATTGATCTTTTCAAAATGATATCATAAGTTCACTATTTAGTAAGAGAGCATGACAACAACATGGCTCTTATGTTATTGAAAAATTCTGCATCTCATTACATTAAATACATTCAATTATCTTGCATGGATATATCATAGTATATTAGGTACAATACTATGATATATTATTTCTTGTTTTAACTTTAACACATAATCAATAGAAATATAGATTATGTATAAATATGTATAATTTTATTATTCAAAAATATGTTAGGGAACTGAATTTTAGTTAGGCGACAAACATATGAGACTTTGAAAAGCAACTAAATTTAGAGATAAATTTATTAGGTTATTACTTTGATACAATATTTTTTTCTTTTTGATCACTAATATTTTGTATATAATAATATATTTTACTATCACTGTATGATTTTAGGTACTTGGTGCTCACTTAAGCATCAATGATATGTGCACCACAAGTTCATTAAGAAAGAACAAAAGATGTATTTTGATTGATGAGTGTAGGAACGCTAAAAAAAGGTCAAAGTTATTATCATTAATGATGATGACAAGAGTGCACCACTAGATAGGAATGATGAATGAAGCCCTTTAAAGATGAAAGTTGTAGAATGTACAACTTAATGATAAACTAATTATGTTTAAGTAGGCATTCAGGAATGAAGATATTTTATAATTACAATTTGTGCCTAGATTGTTATGGCGTTATTCATGTTTTATAACATCCTAAAGTTCCTTACTTAAATGGAGATAGGACATTTAATTGCCATTGATATACTAATCTTGGCACTTAACATCTAATAATATATATTTTCATTTAGTTACTACTACCTAGTACTGATTAAATTTATGGAAACCACTATATTAATTAGAGATTAACCATGTTTAGTAATAAATTAATACACTATTTTTATCTAATTTAAAAATTGGAAAGAAAACATATAATCTTTATAAATATATAATTTAAGATCTTCATAACTGACGTACCATTTATATAAATTATATTTTTGTATGAAATTATGGTATTATTTTTAAGTATTGAACGTATGTTTTGTAACAAGTTGTGGTTCTTGTATAATATGATGGTATATAATTATTGTATTGTTTATTTAGAGTCATGGTATAGTTTATATGAAGTCTTGGTATTGTTTGTACTTAAATATGGTATTGACATATTATAGTAAATGTGTTCCTTATTTTTATAGTATGACGATATTTTTTGTATAGAGTCGTGGTATTATTTATATGAAGTTATGGTATTATTTGTATGGAATTATGATATTATTCATACTTTGTGTCTTATCAAATCTTAATAAAAATGTTATTTATTTATTTTGGTGGTATTATTTCTATACAATCGTTGTATTATTTGTATAGAGTCATGCTATAGTTTGTATGGAGTCATAGTATTGTTTGTACCTAAATGTGGCATTGAAATATTAAAGGAGTTGCTTATTTATTTTTTCTAATGATATTATTTGTATAAAGTCATGGTATTGTTTGTGTGGAGTCATGATATCATTTTTTTGGAGTCATAATATTATTTATACTTAGATGTGGTATTGACATATTAAAGTAAAGTTGTCACTCATTTATTTATTTTGATGGTATTATTTATATAGAGTCGTAGTATTGTTTATATAGAGTCATTGTATTATTTGTATAGCATCATTGTATTATTATACTCATATGTGGTATTGACATATTAAATTGAAGGTTTCAATTATTTTTTTTATTTTGTTGGTATTGTTTATATAAATTCATGGTATGATTTTTACAGATTTATAATATTCTTAATTTTTAGTGATGGTATTATTTTTTGTGAGATATGGTATTGACATATTGAAAGGTGTTACTTATTTGTATAGTGTGATGGAATTTTTTTTATATAGAATCATGATATGTTTTATATGGAGTTGTAATATCCTTTCTATTAAGTTATAGTGATAGATGTTAATAAAGATATAACTTATTTCTGTACATCCTTGGTATTTTGTTAAATTGTCTTTTCTTGCCTGTTTTCATTCAAAATATTTAGTTAATTGTCTTTTTTCTTATACTATCATATCAACTAACCCGACTATGTCATTTTAAATTATTTGAGGTGGAGAAACCAATCCATCTTTCATTCAAATTTCATAATGATGGAAAAGTGAAAGGTGAAAAAAATCTCAGGTAAATTGAGAAACACTTTCCATTCTTACCTTATTTTTACGTTTCTATAATGTTATTAGTTTTTTCTTCATTTTAAATAAGGTTTGCAATGTTAGATTATTTAGAGAAAGAGTGGAAACCTTTAGTTAATAATTACTTTAACCAATTGTCACCCATTCAGACACTTATGCAAACCCAAACTTAAAAACAAATGAAATGTTATCTTCTTATATTAAAAATTTTGAACCTTGTACTTTTGCTTTCCCAATAGAGATAACAAATCCTTTTCTTGGTAATTCCACCAAAGCAGCAAAAACGATCCACCTAAAGACTCAAACGCTAAACAAAGACACATCTGATTAAGAAGAAGAAGAAGAAAAAAAATCTCAAGACAACAATTCCTTACCTTAGTAGCTATCACCAGAAAAAAGAGATGAAGAACGCCTTCAACAAATCTAACCTAATTTGGTAGTTTTTGGAGAATCCTTTAGATGGAGGGTATAACTTTACTCTCTAAGGGAAACTCAATAGATCATTTTATCGGGTCCTCTACGAAGTCATTTAATGAATAGGTTAGTTATGTGTTTCACAACATTTTTTGGTTGTCTATTTGGAATTTACATTATTGTGTCTTTAGCTTTCCTTGATGTAGGAGAAGCTTTGAACTTGTATTTATCTCATTAATTTATTTCAATACAATTTCCATTAAAAAACAATATCATATGTCTTCTTTCACTTCCTTTTACTTTTTCAAGTACCATTTCTTTTTCCTTTTCTTGTACTTTTCTTGTTTATATTACTAATTATATTAGATTAATATTTATCTTCCTTTTACTTCATTGAGAAGTAGACCTTAATAATAAAAAGGAAATAATACGAAAAATGTGTAATTGTGTAGATTGCGAAGATCTTGTTTCTTTAGACTTTACAATAGTGAATCCTTATGTTAGCAATATACCTTTTAGGAATAAGAACACAATCATAAATTGGAAATAATTATAGTTCAAAGGCAAATCTTGAAAGATCAAAAAGCAATGTTAAATTGGTAGTCAAAGACATAATAAAGGAGGATGGAGAGAAGTTGATAAAGAGTGAATAATGCTTATATAGATGTTGAAGGAAATAATGCAAGAGAAAGGATTAAGTGCATCAAAGGGGAATTTTTCCTAATGAAAAATGTCAATGTGAACTTAGAAACAAAGTTATAAAGGGGTCAATCCATATTTAATAATACATCTTTAGAAACTGATGCACATTTAGAGAGGAAGAAAAGAAGAAGAAAACTAGGCAACGCTAAATTGAGATTTATAGAAACACTAAAGGAGAGGAAAAGGAGAAGAAGAAATCGGATGAAGAATGCTCATATAGATGGTAAAGGAAATAATCTAGAGGGAATAATTATGTTTATTAAAAGGGATTTATGCTTTAAGAAAAAGGTTTTTTTGAACTTAAAAGTAAAATTACTAAAGGTTCGTTTTAATATATTTATTAAAAAGTTTACTTATACTTGACATGAATAATACTTTGGTTGATATTATTGCTTATGCTCCTAATTGCTATTAGATTGACATGGTTGTCTTATAGAAATATGGTGAAAATTGATATATGGTTTAAATGTTCAAGATTTGATTTGAATGTCTTTAAATATTTATATCTTCAATTCTCATGAAGCTCTAATATAATGACTATATTTAGCTTTACTTTTAGAAATTTAATGTTATTATTTAGTCTTAAGAACAAAGTACTATTCTACTTGCAACGAGCAAAACCTTTGAATGATTGATATTTATTATATTATCCTAACTTTAAAATATGGTTTATTTAGACCTTTTTCACCTTCATTATCTATTTACTTTTACATACATACATATATACATACATACATACATACATACATACAGACGTATATAATGGTTTTCTTTTAGGATATTTAAAAAGGAAGTTGCTATTTTTTTAGGTAAATTTGTATAATGAGTGAAGTTGTTTCTTATTCTTTCCTTATATTTTTTCCCTTCTTCGTGGTGACAATAATCCTTTAGGATGGAGAAACATGAATAAGTTTTTGTTTCCTATTTTTAATCATTTTTCATATATTTTACTCCATTTGAAAACATAAACACTTTGTGTGAGACTTTTGGAATATGAAATCTACTATATAAACTATTTTCAATTCTTTCATTTTTCTAAAGGTGTACAACAAATTAGTGAACATTTAAATAAAATTTAGGTTATGCAACTAGTATAGGCTTCAAAGTCGTAAAACCTTATAAATTTATGATGTTTAGCATTATAGTGGTGTTATCGTAGTGCTTATCAAATATTGCATATCTACTGAATTCTCCAACATATTCATTTCAATTCATAATTATTATTTTCATGTAGAATCGATCTTGTTGAGCACCAGTTTCGGAACCCAACTCTTGCTTTGATATCATAATTGTTGGGCACTAACTTCCGAAACCCAACTCTTGCTCTGATACCATAATTGTTGGGCACTAATTATGGAACCCAACTCTTGCTTAGATACCACAACTGTTGTGCACCGATTTTGGAACCTAACTCTTGCTCTCATACCAAAACTGTTGGACCTCGCTTTCAGAGCCCAACATTTGTAGTTGTGAGAACGTCTCCTTGTGCTTATTACCATGTATGGTTATTCCAATTAACCCTCATTAGTCATCCTCAATTCATCTTCATTCTCTGATACCGTAAGTGTTGGGGCCTATTTTCCAAATCATTCTTATACTGAAACAAATATTCTATGCTTAACTTCCATCCAGATATATTCACAATGTCAAAGCATGTTCAGTAAAATAACACCAGTTCATACTATTCCAACAGATTCCTTCACTTTCCTTCAATCAAAACCTTTTTCCAATCAATTCAAAATGCTACAAATTTTTATGGAGAGATATCATAATGTGTGAGAAATCTATTGTCTCAAGGGTGACATCGTTTATAGGTCGGATAACAAAGATTGGTCGGAAATCAAACAAGGTTCTGTCCTCAACCATAGTGAACCTATTTCGGGACAAAAGACATAACTTACTCTAAGGATATCAGATCAAGGTCATTCTTAAAGGGTTCGGAATAGGACTTCAATATCTACATCTTTTATGAAGACATTGAAGTAAGATTTTGTCATCTAAAGGGTAAGAATTGGACCAAACGATACATTATGAACAGTGACTAAAAAAAGGTTATGAACAGTACATAGAAGGTATCTTGCAATTGGCATAGCTTTCTTTAGAGATATAGGATTAAGGTGTTCTTTAGATAGTTCAAAAGAGGACGTCGAGATCTACAACTTTTATGCAGATCTTGAAGATAAATTCTATCATCTACAGGGTCAAAAATGGGACTAGATGATAGGATCAGATAAATAGTGCACCAGACGATATGAAGTCATCACTAGAGGATATGACATCACCAGACGATACGTCATCACCAGAAGAAGCATCCTCACCAGATGATACATCTTCACTGGATGATGCGTCCTCACTAGACGATGCGTCATCAGCAGACGATACGTCACCAGATGATACGTCCTTACCAGATGATACGTCATATACTCCTAAGCATCTCCACTTATAAGGACCATAACTTTTGATTCCAATATCCAAAAATTTCATACTTTATAGCGTTGGAAAGCTAGAAAGATAAGCTACAAATTTCTTGAAGATAACTTTTTCTAATTCATCCTAGATCAATACTGATTTTACCCTAAACTCAAAACACGAATTTTTTTTTCTTATGGAGGATTTAAAATTTTGCACTGTGCAAACTTGAAATATCATGAGCATAACCATTCAGCTACCAAAATGATTTCAACTCATTTATCTCATCACCTTCAACTACATCTGATTAGTCATAATTCCTATCTTCCTTTCCATAACGTCTCATTTGTGCATACTTATA